>JANIEX010000911.1:0-17030 GCA_027627405.1 Leucocoprinus birnbaumii
CGTCTCGTCCGTTTCTCACTGCCCCGCACAGATGCCCCAAGGAAGCCAGCTCCAGGTCCAAGGTGCGTGCTCTGCCACCCTTATCTCGCCTCCATCTCACTGCTACTCAGGCCAAAAAGACCGAAAAGGTCGAAAAGGCTCCCCGTGGCAAGGCCAAGAAGGACCCCAAAGCCCCCAAGCGTCCTCTCTCTGCCTACATGTTCTTCAGCCAGGACTGGCGCGAGAGGGTCAAGGCTGAG
The DNA here is from genome assembly GCA_027627405.1 of Leucocoprinus birnbaumii. Lineage (NCBI taxonomy): Eukaryota > Fungi > Basidiomycota > Agaricomycetes > Agaricales > Agaricaceae > Leucocoprinus > Leucocoprinus birnbaumii. Next base: position 240 of record JANIEX010000911.1, read on the forward strand.
AACCCCGACGCTGGCTTTGGCGAGGTCGGCAAGCTGCTCGGTGCCAAGTGGAAAGAGCTCAACGAGGAAGAGAAGAAGGTATGTCTCAGCCCTGTGTGACTATCCCCCGTACTCATGACCCCAGCCCTATCTTGATCAAGCTGCCAAGGACAAGCAGAGAGCCGAAGACGAAAAGGCTGCATACGAAGTGCGTCGTCTCCGTCCTTCTCCCACTGCTCGCTTACTCATTCAACCTAGGGCGGTAAGGGCCAAGGAAGCGGTGGCGACGATGAAGATGACGAGTAAACTACCCTTCGCGCATATACTCTCCCCCTCCCCCCGTCCCCTCCTCGTTTACTGTTTACGCTTTCATCATCACCATGTATCACTCCCCCGTCATCCCCTTGATATTTGGCGTTGTCGTATCTGTACTCTCTCTCTCTCCTCCCCTCTGTCTCTTCTCTCGGTTTAATAACGCTTCTGTGTATTCTTCGTGGTTGTCTCTTTTTTGTCGTCGCTGACTTTCGTTTCCTTTTCGCTGTTTCGTTATTAACGGTTTCCCCCTGTTGTTGTCGTGTTGAAAAAATAGACATGAAAATTCGTTTGTGGTGTTGTTGATACCCCTCCAATGATTTAATGTTCAAGTGTGGCGGCGCTGGTCGGTTGATGAGGATGGCTATGCGTATGATGTGCTTTTGACGGATGGTAACCGTGTGTTCCTCGAGGTCCATCTCTGTTTATTGATGTGGGTGGATATGGGCGTTTATACACGCCGAAAGGTCGCTCACGACAGACCTTTGACCTTAACCACTGCTCAAATTCGTTCGGATCAAGCATTTCCGAAGCTTCTAGTCCAGGCTTCGCTAGCCTATTATTCAGGAACTCTGATGATAAAAGAAATAGCTTAAATATCATAGAGTGCATAGGCATTGGGGCATATTGTGTACATAATACATAGAGTCGACTGCAGGGTATCTGTTGATGGATGTACGTTAATGTGGTATCATAGGCATAGTTCAGTAGACTGATCCTGTCAAAGGAAGCAAAAACTGGATAAGAATGTCCATTCAGAGCTGAATATTAGACAGTGAACCCATAGTCAGCTACGAACTCAGTTCATTCGGGTGAAATAAACTGTCGAGCACTAACCTCTGTAAGGATCTGCTTCACCTTGAGCGAATCAACGCGAGGATGGGAGCCTTTTTTGGATCCGAGGGAGATGTCAACAGATGTCTCGCATCCGTGATTCCCTTCACGAGCCATGCGGAGTTGACTTTGAAGAAGCATAGCTGAAATTTGGGGACATGTGGGGCGCTTCGAAGGCTCCTTTACCCATAACGTGATCAAAATCGCCCACATTTCATCGGATATATAGTCTTCGGCTGGGATGACGTCTTTTTGAGGTCTGGTGGGTATTTTATTTTCAAACAGACTTGGGAAGACTTGATAGTCTTGCTGAGACTCGTGAAAAGGTACTTTTCGCCCGAGAATCTGATTCGGGGGGAGGGGATTAATAAACAGAATTGCGATCAACTGGAAAAACCCCCTACTTCATACATAACGCATCCGAATGCCCATACATCACTCGCTTTGGTCCGGCGATTGGATCCGATGATCAACTCTGGGGCTAGCCAGCGATAGGTGCTTCCAGCCGTGACACTCGTTCCGTTCGTATGGCCGAAAGTGTTGTTTGTCAGGACGGTAGCTAGACCGAAGTCGGTTATTCCGGCTCTGCCATCGCGATTCACCAGAACGTTGGTCTAGATTGACGTCAGATCAGGGACGCAGCGATAATGGCACCCACGTACTCCTTTTAAATCGCCATGGATGATGTTTTCGTCATGGAGATAAGCAAGTCCGTTGATCACGTCATGAATCTGCGGGGGCGGAGACAATCCCTGAGTGAGGTGGTATATATAGGTTTTCGAGGATGAACACAAACGAAAGGAGCACGGGGGACTAATGGATTCGTCTTGAGGTATGCTGTCAGGTCGCCATTGTCCATCCATGGTAAGACCAGACAGACGCGACCAGGTGATGGGCCAAGAAAATAAACGCCGTAGAAAGATACGACATTTGGATGCTTGAGCTGACCCCACAAAATGGCTTCTTTGGTGACTACCTGTATAACAGTGACGATCATCGGTAGTAGTCAGCGATGTCGCTTCATTCGAGATTCCACCCTCAGCTTGAAGCTGAAGTCTGGGGAATGATACGCACCTTCAGGAACCTCTTCGAATCAGATTCCTCAAAGATCCGAACAACCTTGAGGCAGAGTTTCTGGCTTCCCGATGATCCTCTGTAAATGTCCGCGAACCCACCGCCTTTGACAGGGTAACTTTCGTGACTGGTGATGCCCGTTAAGAGGAAACATTGAGGGTATATCAAGAACGCCGTGGATAACTTGTATAGGACGATGAGGCAATGCTTCCTAAACCATGAGTTTGGAGGATCCAGCTCATTCAAAACCTGTCAGTGGCATGCCGTATTGTAAGCAAGGTAACTTGAAGCATTCTATAGGCGAGTGGTTTCATAGGCTCACCCATTGTAAGAAGTTAACTATCGCTTGTGCTTCTGATTTGTTCACCAACTGTTGAATCGCTCGTCGCTTCTGTCGAGTGCATAGTGCATTTATGAGCAGATCGATCAGCCCGTCGTCGAATGGTGCACTGATCATCATCCACCACGATTAGAGAGGTCAGACAATCCTCCATGGCTCTGGAAAGTACTCGCCTGTCTTTGAGCACCCGTTTGTTTGTCTTGTTCATTACTCTTCCTGAGAGGATATGGATTAAAGTGAGGGATCGAGATGGCGGATACCCAGGCCAAAATACAGACTTATATATATTATACATCTTCAGATTCCTAGATCGAGATCATTAGAGCGAGGGCCATTCTTCGGAAGTGGAGGGCTTGGGCAGCTCGAACGCGGCCCCCCGATGTCGTTGCGACTTGCCACAAGAGCGAAGGGCCAATCTAACAAGTCAGCTTCAGAAACCGATCATTGATCATTAGCACTGAGTGTAAGTGCTCCGGGGGGTGAGAACGGTCCCATGGCATCTGATTAAATCCGTCCAGCCGCCGGAAGCTGTTTCAATCATAATCAAGACGAAGGTTTGATTTGGCACTTCAAAAATTTGAGGTCGCTAGGGGCTCGTCGGTCAAGGTTCGCTGAGTAAAACTGTCTTGGCGGTGGTTTTTTGCTCGGCCACAAGTGAGTCGCTTCTAGTACGACATCATTCAACCCCGCACTCTCCGAGTGAGCTCGAGTTGCTCAGTCACTCCCACGCAAATTAAATCCCAAACAGTTGCTGACAGTCGATCTAAAATCCGCTCTTGATGTACACTCAGAAATTTTAACATCACTACTAGAGACAAATTGTCCAAATATGTACACTTTCCAAGCGCTCAACGTCGAAAGTCTGAACTGCGTGATTCGTGGATCGACTATTCTGGGGCACTAAGACTCAACTCGATCTAGCAACGGATGGCGAGCATTGGCGGCAATGGTCAACATTTGATCAGACAGTAGCAACACCATTACTGACACTGAGTTGGCAGTTAGTATTTCTTTTGAGTTCAGATGGACATGAAAGGCATGCCTATGGAAGCTGAAGGCCTGTTCATTGACTTGACCGAACAGGTGTTATCAACTGGTAATAAGCTGACGATCATTCATGAGATGCACTACGTATAAACAGGAGGTGAATAATTTTTTGATGCTCTCATGTAGAGTTTCGCCGCAGACAAAGCCATCCTTGAACGTTAATTTGAACTCTATCACAAATGTATCAAGGAAGTGGTTGACGGTACCGATATTTTGATTACTCTACGACTAAGTGAGGGTTGAGCGAGGGAGCGGTATGGGAAGTAAGAGCTACAGTTAACTCAACGGTAGATTGTCATGAGTCAGGCCCAGATGTCTATAACGGGGCTCGTGGCCTCCTCCCATCCAGTTGAATCGCCGCCATGATTCCTTCCTTTGGCCACCTTCGAATCAATGCTATTCTTGAACAGGTTGTTACTAGTTTTGAATCATTTGACGAAATCAATCCGTGAGTTGGCTAGTGTGTCCTTCAGTGACATTGTCACGATACCGGGCAAAGTTGTTGCAATTGAGAGGCGCATGTGGGTTGAGTGAGAATTTTGACTGAGGTTATAGCATAGTACTAAATATCGCATATATGGTTTTTTACTACCAGGAGGTAGAATATTTGGCAGTCATTTTTGCACTCATGAAACGGCACTTGTCGACCAAGAATCTAGGTATGGGTAAGCCGAAATCCGTACGGCAAATCTGCCTGAACTCCGAGTCTTACCTCATAGATGACCCCTCCAAGAGCCCAGACATCGCTTGCCTTGGTTCGGCGATTAGATGCGTTAAACGACTCAGGGGCAAGCCATCTGTAGCTGCAACCAGGCGTCATACTCTCCCCGTCCGTGTGACCGAAAGTATTGTTGGTGAAGACAGAAGCCAATCCGAAGTCGCTGATACAGGCTTCGCCATCACAATTCACAAGAACGTTGACCTAGAATAAGCCGATAGGTGAGGCGTCTATCAACGAAAGTATATATATTCAACATACCCCTTTCAAGTCGGCGTGAATGATGTTTTCGTCGTGAAGATAAGTAAGCCCATTTATGACGTCGTGAACCTGCGTGAAGGATCTGAGTGCAATGTAGGAAAGGAAGATCGGAAGAAGCACGAACTAAGGGCATGCGCGGAACGTGTGGATTCCGCTTCAAGAATGCTGTGAGGTCACCATTGTCCATCAAGGTAGAATCAAGCAAACACGTCTGGGTCGTAAATCAAGAAAATGGACCCCGTAGAAAGGCATGACATTTGGATGTTCAAGCTGTCCCCACAGAATGGCTTCTTTGGTAATCGCCTAGAACAAAAAACGCGGTACATGAAAGGGCCATGTCAGTTTTGTTAGCTTATTTCATGTATAAAGGGCTTGCGAGGCCAACAACGAACCTTCATGAACTTTTTTGAGTCCCGCTCTTCGAATATCCTAATAACTTTGAGGCAGATCTTCTGGTCCCCGAGTGTCCCTTGATATTAGTATGTCCGCAGACCCGCTACCATTGACAGGAACACCGTGGCCTAAAGCTCCTGCAACAAGAAAGCATCGAGGGTAGATTGTAAGCGTCGTGCACAGTTTGTAGAGGACGATGAGGCAGTGTTTCCGAAACCATGGATTCGGTGGTTCGCACTCGTGAAGAACCTAGTAGTAGTGTGGGATTTTTTATTATCTTCACGGGCTCATGCATCGAATCAGCGTGGTGGCTTACCCATTGCAGGTAATTCACTATCACTTGTGCCTCTGCCTGATTGTCTAATCGTTGTATTGCGCGTCGTTTTGGTCGGTTGGATAAGACGCTTGTAAGAAGTTCGATCGATTCTTCATCTGCGCGAGCGCTGATTGCAGCACACAGAGTTTGAGTTAAACCAAGGCTCAGATTCAATACCTCCGAGACGAGAGAAATTTTCACACCTGCTCCCTGGCAACTGTTTGCTCATGGGTCTGTGCATGAAGAGAGTAGTTAAGTGAAAGGTTCAAGAGTGCGGATAGTAGATGGGCTGGGGCAGCTGGACTTTTATGGCAGACAAGTTCATCAGACGGAATCTCATTTTCTGGTTAAAGGGTGCGCCAGGTGTGCCGTGCTTCAAGCTGTCGTTATGCCACTGGAGTTCGTTGTGAAGGACAACGTCGTGGTTGCGTTGAGTCTGTTGGCTGAGGTGCGATATCGCGAAGACAAGTCCAGTTTCTATTTTTATTCCTGATTTACCCTTCTGGGCATTCCGCCCCTTTTTTCCCTTTTTGATCGACTTAATCACAAGCCCCGCCGCATTAGAGGGCGGCTGAAAAGTATGGCGGTCGTGCCGGCCGGTATTCAACTATACAGTTTATGATCTGTCCTTTTCTCACTCATAAAAGGTTCTTTGATGGGCCGTGATCCTCAGCCGTTCACACGAATATTGTGTCGGACTGAGGTGAGCCGTCTTGACATTATCCTAGAGTACTCTGGCTAATTGTACCTACAGTACGTGTATCTAATAGGTGCGAAATATAGCCGTTCACACGAATATTGTGTCGGACTGAGTACGTGTATCTAATAGAGTCGCCAGTGATGAGCCTTAAGTCTACGAAAGCTGAAGAGGACCTGTACTGGCGTGACGGCGCAGTCTTCCTGATAGTCGCCGACATCTTCTGAGATCTAAGATATGCGACGAGATATTCACTCAAGTTCCCTGGAATTTGGGGTGCCCCGGCGTAGGTACCAATCCTGCGGATTTTATTCTGCATGAAATGGTACATTGGGCTCTCTTTCGGTGGCTCATCCAAGATGTCTTCGGAGAAACTCGAGTCTTTAGTTCCAGGCCCTGAAACAAGATGAGACTTCATCAATGGACGGGAATCACATCGATCATGTCAGATAGGGTGATGCTGTTCGGAGACCCTTACCCATCTAACACTGGCCGCCAGCAGTGATGATGATGATGATGATGATGATCCACCTCTCTATATATGGGCCAGCCGCTGTAAATATTTCTGGTCAGTCCTCACTTAATCCTGCGAGTCAGTCAGACCTTGTGACGGTATCATAAAGTTCTACCCAAAAACTCATTTCAGTGTTCTCACTCGTGAAATCCTGTACAGCAGTCGTCCTACATATAAAAGCGGCTTTCTATTTAACAAATCATATGGCACCTGTGGCCTCGTCAATTTTTTTTGATCGCAAAAGTTGCACTCTCATGTTAAAGAGATCACTCACGGTGATAACGGGTGATACTCCCCGTGAAACCTAATTTAACCAGATTCCATCATTCTGTCAACCTATCACCTCTCTCCAAGAGTCCAACAACACAGTATACGAAGATAACAAGCTCAGCCATTCGGGTTCTGCGGTTTATGTAGCAGATGTAAGCCGTAATGAGTATAACGCCGACGCTACTGGCAGTGGCACGATCCGAACGTTAAGTCAGCTGCCTGTGTAGATGGGTAAACATAGATTGCCTCTGGTAATGGAGGAGTCTTCGCCTCGCTATCGTCTGTCTTTCCAATGAGCCCAAGTCCAATCATCGACTGGAAAGAACAGTCGTCCATGCCTTGAGACGGAGGTTTCTCAGGTTATTCACCTTTTCGGTGTGCCTTGTTAACGAGGTTTAAGAATAGCTTGAAAGGTCTTGGATTGGGTCTTGGCGGTAATTTATAGTACACTTCGTGCCAGGCCTTCTTAAGGGACTCACACCAAATTTGGTTCCGATCAGGTTCAATGAACGCACCGCCCAATGGCCATTGTAACCAGCTCGGTGTAGACGAGGTCGAATCTACCTGCCATCCGTGACTCTGACAACCGTAGATGACTGTAGATTAACACACCACACCTGGAACACCTCACTTGATGGGAATTTCTTTCCACTGCCAGTGAAGTATGTTTAGTGCACCGCGTACGGTACGCGAGAACTCCGCGGTTCATTTTCACGCGTGAGTGATGTGTGATGTCGATGAGCGCCGAGTAGTTGTCTCATCATCCCCCAGCTAATCTCTGTCAGTCAAGGTACTATTAGTCGAGGTCTAACTACTGTATCGAAGGAGAGTATCTATGAGTCAAAATCTAAGTGTCGTAAGTCATCTAGAAGAGTAGGACATCCCTCTGTCCTTCAATCTTCCAAACCCGATCCATTGCCCGAGTCCTTCCCGCCGTCAGCCTGATCCTTCTCGTTGTCGTTGTCATCCCCGCTGTCTAAATCCATGTCAGAATCGGTGTGAGTTTTAGTACGAAGTGGTAAGTCGGTGCTGAGCCTGAGTCTTCGGCAGACAGAGCCACACTTCAATGTGATCTCTGATAAAGGATTTGATCCCTCGGATGCCGAAATCACCAACGCCAGAATTCCTGCCAACAAAAAGTTAGCTTGTTTGTGAAGCATGAATAAATGAAGAAAAATACTGACCCAGTCGACGTATGCGTCATGAGATCGAATAAAACGACGCCATCACAACCATTGATGACAGCTGGACTCCCTGCAGCCAAGATTAGCGTGAGTAAGCAATCAAGATAAGTAGATAACCATGAACATACCTTGGACATCCGCAAATACAAGACTCTCGTTGCTATGCCCATATGCAAAGTGCGTGAACGCATATATAGTACCCCTCCTCAAGTCTGCACCAGTCGAAGAGTGAGCAAGTGTGCCGCTGTAATGGTTAACCTCTTTAGAGCGTCGCATCTCAACTAGCCACATGATGCCTTCATCTCCGAGGGAGTAACTAGAGATTCCAGACGCAACGCTTGGACCACCAGATGTCTTCTCCTGAAGAAGAAAGGCGTCAGCGATTGCAATGCCTGTATTGTTAAATCAGGTTAGTCGCATATGTATAGTATGCAAGTTCTCGTACTCACGTGTGTCAACGGTAATATCAGCAGTGGAGCAGTGGCTGTAGAACGCTTCGAGGAACCACTTGGCCTGACGAAGTCTTGAGCATTCGGCCTTGATCTGTGCGTTGTGCTGTGAAATTACATCACTCCCGCCAAAAGCCATCTCATCCGAAAGTGCATTGACGGTGTCATCACTTAAACGGAAGAATCGCTTTGCAACATATTCAACATCACTGTTTGCACCGGAAAGAATAAGCTACGAGAAAGCATGTTAGTAGGGTCATCCCACACCAGCAATAGGAAAGGTAACATACCTGGTACGCATTCTTCATGGATCCTTTGCTGAACGGGTTCTCTTGTATATACCCAGTGAATGAGTCTGGGAGTGTCGTAAAGCTTGTTTGACCTGTGGTATTATCAATTGTGCATATAATTTTCTCAAAATCGATCTTTGAGGATTTATGAACTGGTTTGGAGAGATGATCTACAGGGAGCGGCCTAAACATAGATGAAATCTGGCGACGATTTGATCCAGAGTTCGAGCCTAGACATGTAGGAACATTAGAAAAAAACTCTTTAGGCCAGAGGCGACCTTACCTTTTGACATCTGCTGCTGCTTAGCAATATGCTCTTGTGAATCAGCAAGTGATTCACTTCGAGGACGACGGCGACCAGATGTTCTGGGGAGCGTGCTAGTAGTAAATAGAGCGACATCATTGAACTCGGTGTCGTCACTATCACCGTGACTGGAGTTCTCAGTCTCGCATCGCTTCTTATACTGGATAAAAAAATAGGTCAGACACTGGAGAGAGCACAGAATGCCAAGATAAACTCGCCTGATCAACCTTGATAAACAACTCCAGGCAAATCACTGGAGCACTGCGCTGCTTTGTGAGATGTTTAAATTGGCTGGGTAGGACCTGTGGTGGGCAACCGGTGCCATAAAGCTGCCTAACAAGGTTAGCAAGTGTCCCAGAAGAAGTCCCGTCGTGGAGAAGTCCATTAGGGTGAAGGCGAATAGAGACTTCGCTGTTTTGCAGTGGGATAGATGTGTCCTTGACCCATTCTATGTTGAGCATCTGCAGAATCTCCGACTTGATATCTAAAATGTTATATTTAAGTCGTATTCTCTATCACACCATATATAAACACACCAGGAAGATAAGTTGACTGTGGATAGCGCTTGTGTGATGAGCCAAGAGCAGCGTCAGTCGTCTTTGGGCGGTCGCTCCTTCGGTACTAAATGGTATATAAAGAGATCAGCCTTCTAACTCAATGTTCAATGAAATGAGTGCTCACCATCCAGCATACATGAGCATGAGGCTCAGAGGTTGGTGCTAAGGCCTGCTCATGTTGATGAAGTTCAGCCGTGCTTATTGTGGTCGTTCCACTCGATGGACCTGAACTACTACCATGAGATGACCTCGACCGAAAGCGCTCCTGTAACCTTGCTGTGCGCTGTGCTTGAGTTTCACCTACATCCTGGGGCGTAGACAGCGGAGGGTAGGTGATTGCTGGTTAGATAAATCAGAATCAGGCAGAGATCAGCAACAAATATATATAGATAAGATAAACATAACTCACGCGGAGAATGATGAGTCGTTTGAGTACCACCCATTGCTGGATGCTGAGACGATGGACCAGATCGATCCAAGGTGCATGCATCAGTGCAGGCTGAGCTTTCGCACAGCTGTATTCCACTGAGGACCTTGTCCATGTTTTGGAACGACTTGCTACACATCACACACTGCGGCCATTTCTTTAAGCCCAAGGTAATCTCAGCTCACCTAATACAGCAATAATCATAGATAATCTCACCTGGATATCAGCATAATCTGGCGATCCGATTGGATGCGGTGCAAGGCAGCGACACTTGTAACAAGTCGTTGGTGTTGCTGGAGGAAGGAGGGGGAAATATTTCCCACAGCTACTGCACTCATTGCGAATTTCAGAGGTCATAACAAAGAGTGCAAATAAATAATGCGAACAGAAGAGCGGTGAGAGGAGACACCGAATATCAGGTCTTGGGTGTGTGGCATTTTATACTAGCTAAATACTACAAAAAAGGTTGAATATTCGGTCAATCCGGTCAGTCATCTATACAGCGCATTTCAAGACTAAAGTTGCATAGGTGTAACTCTTACATATTGCTAGCAAGTTCCGTCCACCCTTATGGTTTTTTGGACCCTTATTAGTCAACAATTTGCATTGTGCAATTGACAATTTTCGCTTCAAGCTTTAATGAATATCATCTGTTCAGCAGGGAGAGCGGAAATAAAAAACCTGAGTCAGAAGTCAAGGATATTCGCACCGATGTTGCTCAGCTAACTTGCTGCACGGACCAACTCAAAGTCATATAAAAGCTATTACTGGGAGAAACGACTTAGTAGTGCTTTGTTCTACTGAAGCTTATCTAGACACCCTCAGACGAACTTCTATTTTGGTCACGGTATCATGCCTAATCCGACTGGAAAAAATGGTTCTGGTGAAAAAGATTGTACGTCGTTCAAGCCAATAGTCATCGTTACTTGCTAAACAATTGTACCTCAGATCCACCAGATGACATTCTTCGCACTTATTTTCTCGAGCTTGCCGTTCTTCCTCTCACCGTTGCTCAGAAGCTTGATCGGCTCCAGTCAAAATACGGTCTTGATATTAAGTGAGTTTGATTGCAAGTTGATTGAAATTCATTCTATCTTACAGAGTTCTCTAGAAAGACAAAGTTCTTTGAGCTTCAGGCAAAACTCCAAATCCCAAGCATCAAGAAGCCTCAGCTATCGCGACAGGAGATTGAGGATGTCGTCTTAGGTGAAGTTGCAAAAGACGTTGTTCACGCTAATGGCCCTCGCTCTGTGAAAGATACCCTTCAAGATAAGCTTATCTTTGCCCCAAGGTGTGGGATTTCAATATGATATGTAAACAAGATGTCGTACTGACTATTATTGAATGGCTCAGGGATCACATCCGGACAGTTATGCGAGCCGTTGCACCTGAAGGCTTTAACCTCCGTTTTCCTGGCGGTCGGTCAAAGTGGGTCAGGAGACAGCCACTCCAGTCGATAGGGCCATTTCGGGAGATCTCCGCTGATGGACACGAGAAGCTCAATTCCCAAGCACTGAAGATGGGAAGTCTGAGTCTTCCAATCTATGGATACAGGGATAAGTGGTCTGGAATGATCTTACAGCTTTGTGTTTTGCCGGATGCTCGAAAAGCGGCCGCTATCGGACATGTATACCTGGACTTGGTTTCAAAAATTGGCGGTTCGTCGTTTGTCTTTTCACATCGAACTCAATGAATGATTGGCTGATGTGGTGATCAAATAGGAGTTCCCATCCAGGTGACGACTGATAAGGGTTCTGAGATGGGATGGCAGATAAGCATTCAAAGTACCTTTCGGTGTGTCTTTTATCTATTCATTGTCAAGCTGAGTTCCGACACAGTTGCGCACCTTTCTTCCCAGGGAAATATACGCTCCAAATGTCGACACTGATATATACCCTCCGGTTATTCAGATGAAGTCCTTCAAGAACATCGTTATTGAATCTTTCTGGAGGTGGCTACATGAAAAACGGGGCAAGAACTTAAAGGAATACATCCTTTTTGGCCAGCGTGAGCACTTATTCCAGGAGCACAGCGATGATCACCAGTAAGTATGTTTCTTCTTGTTAAGTGCAATATACTTACGTTTCTGTTACTTTTATTCAGTAAGCTATTCTATTGGATTTTCGTTCCGCTGATTCAGGAAGTACTCGATGACTTCTCTACATACTGGAATCAGCATTGCATTCGTACGCAGAAGGCGAAATTAATGCCATCGGGGCATATTCCACGTGATGCCGTCGAGAACTGTAAGTTATATGGTGGTCACAACTGTCTGATCAGGGTACCCGATGAAGCAGTGGATGACATGCGGGCGGTTCTCACTGAGGAAGTTGGTTCACGGGAGGAGAATTTAGGCTGGTTTGATACTGGGTTTGCTGAGCTCACTGAACGTGTCTACAACGAGATTGGTAAACCTCAGATCTGCCTCGAGAATGCCTGGCAGATCTTTGTGCAAATGGCAGCCGCACTTGCAAGAGCCTGAGCGAGATCAGCCATCTTGCTGGCAGCTGATGCCTAGATTAGTAGATAACCTTGCTCTATGATTTAACTATGTGGTTTTCGTGACGTCCTTAATAGACATGTGGTCGACTATATTCGTTGTGGGTGGATCTCTTCGGTCTGCCCGAAAGAGTGAAGTAGTATACTAGTAACATCTTCGGCCTACCCCCGAGAGATGGTGTAATGGTAGCAGTGAGCACAGATGACCCAACCGCATCATGGCGTTAATTATATGGCCTGAATAACCAGTGACCAGCCGTCCTAGCAGTGGAAGGTGAAGAGCAAGGTATTTATCATTATTGATTCTGAGAGCTACTCGGCGCTCATCGACATCACACATCACTCGCGCGTGAAAATGAACCGCGGAGTTCTCGCGTACCGTAACCGCGATTCAACACGTGTTTATTTGTTCTCCCAGTGAAATTGACATTTGCGAACTAATAGGGATGCGTAATGTTCGCGCCCAGTAGATCAAAGGGATAAGCTACTCGCCCCTGAATCCGGTGAACCTTGTGGGGTTTTGTAGTCTATCTGATACCACCGCTCAATTATCCTGATATTTACCAATCATCCATGTATTTCAGGTTTTATATAGTATCATGAGCTAGAAATGAGGGACAAAGGTGGACCACTCGATATTTCTGAAAACATTGGGCGGACTGGACCTCAGATTACTGAGTGCAACATAGATAAGGATGAAGCGAGCAACTGCATACACCAAGAATCCAATAATATGAGAGAGAAATATGAGGGGCACAAACAGGCATTCTAACATGAAAGGAAGTCGATTTGAAATCGGTATTGCAAATGAGACTAAGGTTGATTCAACAAGCAGCCATGAAGCAGAGGTCATCCAAAGCCATCGGGCATGGTCCGAAGGGAAGGAAGATAACCAAAACGGTAAAAGATGTGTTCCTCCGAAGAGAATCCCGACAGACCCTAGTCCGAAAGATACAAATTTCTCCTCCTCTGTCCCACCTATGAATGAATAGAACGAGGCCTGAATATCAGGAGACCCAAGGCCAAGGAAATTATCGCCAATCATTATGAAGTAGGCTGGTAAGGGGTTGATGGCTGTCAATAGCATGTGAAAGACTTGGAAAGGGACCCGAATCGCAACCAGAAGAGTTGAATACAGTTTGACTGAGACCCGAATCAAAATGTGGGTGTGAGGATGAGCATGAAACTGTTGATCTTGCTGTACAATCGGTTGTGCGAGCGAAGTCTGAGAATGCCGACTGGGGGAGCTGTTTGAACCTTGGCCTGTTACACTCTCCTCCACTTCCTGTGACCGATCTCCAGTCCTCTGCTTGTATGTTTCGTATGCCTCCGATGCTTCGCAGACAGGAAAAGCGACTCGTAGGTTCTGTGGCTTGTTCCACCACAGAGTGTATGTGACAAAGTTCAAAAATGCAAAAGCTAAGGTAATAACCTCGAGCTCTGTCACGGGCAAATTTTGGAGCCAACGCGTCATGCACTGGACAATGAACCAAGTGGTCTGAGTGACGACAATCAGCTTGCTAAAAAAGTCACTTTTACTTTTGTCATTGATCTCGTCTTCTGAAGGTATGTTAATGGGACCCGAAAGTTGAGCAAGGTGGAGAAACACTCCAGGATGGAAAGAAGAACGAAGTTCCTCTAAATCACAAAGTTTCTGGAGTTTGGTAGCCTCCTCGTTTTGACCATGCCTCCGCAGACTTGATATATGACTACGTGATTGGCTTGTCACTGGACGGCTGAGAGGCTGTCCATCCTTGAGAAAAATCATTCCTTGCATCTCGAGAAGGAACCCATGTGTGAGAGTCCAAGCTAAGTCAGGTGTGTTCTTCTTGTCACCCGGAGCTCGAAACCAGCCTTTGATGTAATCAATCATGGCGTGTGATTTCCGTTTCACTGCAGAGAGGTTTAGTCGTGTGGTAATCATAGGGAGAACTTGTTGAAATTGGGAGACTTACAACCAAACTTGATGTTGTATGCGTTCGCATGCCTTGCTGCACCCATGCGTTGCCTGAATGCCCAAATCGTTATAAACTCTGGGCCAATTAAGGCCCAAAGCAGAATTCTCATCCGCAATGTAAACTTTTTCCAGCCCGAATGACGAGAGTCAGGAACATTGGGGTGCATTGACACCCAGGTGCATGAAAAAATTGTTGTACAGCAACTTAAAATGATCTCTTGCATAGTACGGTGTCGAGCAGGGTTGTCACAATTTGCAATAGGGACACTGCAATTGAAAGGTGTGAGTGGGTTGACTGGAATGTTGGCTAAGGATATAGCCGGAGCGCTTCGTACGGTACTAAATGCAGCACCTAGGAGAACAAGGAATATAAGCATGGCGAAGGGAGACAAGTGGATGGAAAGTGCGTTCGCATGTCACTACCCCTAGTTAATATGCATATTTGGCAAAAAGATGAGACTGCGTATTGAGCCTAATTTAAAAAAACACGCAGCAATGTATAACCGGCTCATCTATCATTTATCGGAGAATCGTGAGGTCTTTTATCTATCAACTCGTAGAAGGAGATTGCAATGTAGAGAGTGTTTTACTCCCATCACCTACCCCCCCCCTCCAGAGCTACGGCATTGCCCGAGATGAGCTATCACCACTGTTGCAGACCTAGATTTCTGAGGTTGATTTTCTCGAGACTTCACTGCTTAGCACAGAGTTTAATCCAAATTTTAGAGTCACAAGATAATTCATAGATCTATACAGTGTCTTATGATACGAATACAATCAGAGCTTACAGTTTCAGGCTCAGAGCTAAGATCGTCGGGAGTGCTCAGTTCAGTGGCGCAGACTGACAGGAATGGGAATACGCAATTTGATTGAGGATTTTCTCCACTTCCTGCGCATCCGGCAGGGGCACTAATATATACAGATACGCTATAGCTTTGGATTTCTTCCGGTGCATGTGCTGCAAGTCGTCGCAGGGACATGTTTCTTCGAGCAGTTTTAGTGCCTGCTCAGAAGCCGGGCAGCTGTCAGAAACATAATTCCGTCAGAGATTGATCAAGTGCTACATTTCATCAGGCAACTGACCCGACTGGTTGACGAGAAGATGTCCACGAGTATCTGCTGGCTTAATGTATCCATCAGAAGACATATTTTCGATTTTAGGAAAATACGAAAGAACCTCGTAGCATACACAACCGAAAGCCCATATATCACCAGCCCTGCTAGGCGGTATGTGTCAGTCAATATTTCTGGAGCAAGCCAGCGGTATATGCACCCGGCGATGGAGCTGATACTTCTAGCAGAGGCACACGTATTGTGAGTGAGCATCAAAGACAGTCCAAAATCTGCGATACATGCTTCTCCCAATTTATTGATCAGGATGTCCGCCTGCTGTTTAGGAAGTGACACCTGATAAGAAGCAATCCGTGGTCAGAGAGCAGATACACCCCTCTAAGGTCACTGTGGATGATATTTCCGTCGTGTAAGTAGACTAGACCCGTGATGACATCGCAAAATTAAATCAACTTGGAACTGAGTCTGCACGAGCCATGGTGGCTCTCGGAAGTATAGGGTGCTTACAAGGGACACTTGGGGCATAGAAGGGTTCGAGTTCAAATACACTGAGAGGTTCTCGTTTTCCATCCAAGGAGAGACCAGACATATTTGTCTCGAGGACAAATTCAGAAAATGGATCCCATAGAAAGGGATATTGTTCGGATGATGAAGCTGTCTCCAAAGAACCGCTTCCTTAGTGAGGACCTGGTTGGGAATTATCTGTTTTCCTGGCACTAAGATAAACGACTATTGGATCGTCTTACTTTCATCATAGCCTGCGAGCCGCTTTCTTGGAAGACTCGAAAGTTGAGGCAGATTGGCTCTTCTCCACTGCATGTGATCCCTTATAGATACCGCAAAAGTTTGTCCTGCGTATCGGTACGCTTTGCTGGATATTGGTCAACAAGTAGTCTTGGGAAAATGAAAGGAAAGCTTTGCAGAGTTTCTAGAGAGCGATTAGGCGATGCTTCTGGACCCACGGGATTGGGGTCTTCTGAATGAAAAGCACCCAAGAAAGGTCAGTCATCAGGGAAAACCGCCCGACCTTATTGAGTATGATAAACATCAATATGGTAGAAAAAACCAATAATACACTCAATAAACGAATAATCTGGGCAATATTGATAGTTTGGACAATTTGAGTGATCAGGGAAGGGTATCGTTTATTCATTGGGTCTATCTACAATCAGCCAAGAGTCAGCGGCGGTTTGAGATAATTAACGCAGGGTCAAGATGAGATTTTCATTGACAAGTGCGCAATAAAGGGAGAATACACTGAAAAGGCCTCGAATTTATGCTCAGTTTTTTATCAGGTA
>JANIEX010000912.1:0-17028 GCA_027627405.1 Leucocoprinus birnbaumii
GGGGGGAGAACACCTCTTCCAGAACTCGAAACCTCGAGAGGTTTTCTATATTATGAGGAGGGCTCTACACGTGATGTTGTATTGTACGACACCCAATTGAACCACTGATCTCGATTTCGAGCATACCACAGTTTAGTGTGGAGAAGCAAGCAGCTTCATTCTTTATATTTTGCCCCAAAATTTAGATTTTGCGGTACATGGTTATATCGGGTCACTGTATAAGTCGCATATTACCTTTATCACTCAAACACCTGACCCCAGCATACTCACCTCGTATTCCAATAGATATACGGACGTTCAAGCTTTGGTGCACTTTACGATGGGTCACATGGCCCTGAATTGATGCGATTGATGTATCCATTTTTTTCTGTCTGTAGCTCTTCCTACCAAGACCCTGTCACCACTATAACTCGGCAAGGCGGTCAAAGGCCTCTTTATTGGTGTAAAGGCTGGGTAGTACAAGAGAACTAGGGAGTCTACCTTCCTACAACTGCGACACACTGATTACCCGCGTCCCTGAGCCTGGATATATCTGGTAACTCTAGAGAACTCGAAACGTGGATGTTCATGGCCAGTGTTGAGTCCCCGACTACGAAGGTAGACACGCCAGTCGTATATGTTTGCAGTAAAGCACAGCTCCACTTGGCCCTCGCTTTCAGAGATTGACTGAAGAACTGGTAAAGTACGAGCATTACGCTTGGTCGGCGGAAGATGATTTCAGAGCCCGACAGCCTTGAAGACACAAATAAATTGACATTAGTCTGAAATGTGACCGCCCTCATGTAACTATCACGTAACTCAATAACTCAGCTGCAATGAGGCTGCCTCAACTGATTTGTTGGAACCTAAAATGGCTCTTCACGGCGACGCCTCGTCTGTACGCTGACAATCTAAGATTAGCCCGGTCAGCACCCTTTATCAACACCCTTTACTCGAATACTCCAATAAGTACCTGCTGCACAAGCCATGGAACGGAACCTACTGCGATAATTGTCGCGCCCGTGTTTCCTCCTATTCTGGTTGTGTCTAATGTGACTACTACAACCGAGATGACCCAGCTAGATAGACTTGATCTGACACCAAAAGGCATTGTTCCTGGTCATTTGCTCTCGATTGTTCTAGCCTTATCCCTTGCATTCCTCCAAGTAAACCATGGCAAGAGTGTCGACATTGTTACTCTCAAATATCTTTCGGTCCGCTGCTGAAAAAAAGTTCAACTCTTTCAAGTCACTGCTTGGGCGTTGTTCGCTTTGAGGGCGCTTCTCTCAGGCTCAGGGCTTCACTATAAATATATAGTGGCCTTCTTGTATCCGCTCGTAGCATGGTCCCGATGCAGTAAGGACATGAAGAAAACTCCCCTCCCCCGGCAGACCCGGACCAACAAGCACTGTCCAGCCGTTCGGTGCTCTTGTATAAGGGAGGTTGGTCCGGTCTCCATCTTAAGTGGGGAGACCTTTCATTTCCACTACTGGTGAGCTCAAGGCCCGGTTTGCAGACTAATTTCCGTGCCCAAAAGTGTTGATTGTTCATTTTCAGATAGTCTATAAAGGAGCCATCGAGGTAGCACTTCTCTCCGTAAAATTATTTTTTTCCTTGCAGGCTCCCGGGAGAACAGTCACTTTTAGTAAGCACGACACCCGTTCCCCCCTACYTTCCYTACTGTATRCCATACATCGTACTTGGAGTTATGCATGGTTCTCTGAAGTCTATATAGGCCACTGTGGGGTGAACGGACTGTTGGCGCTGATTGCAGGATATCTCCAGTGGATGTGAGGGCTTGGGCCACAAGGTAACAATCTCCGCTCACGATGCATTCGTGGTCTGTTTTCTAGTCGGGTTGACTCTACATAGATGCAATCGCCGTAATACACGATCAGTATATTTTGTTGGTCCATAGTTGAATATAAAGCGAATTATCGTCGACGCCGCTCCAGACGTTTCTGGGTGTGTGTGCAAATGAGAGGGTATCGAGTGAAGCACTGAAGACTCCCTAAACATGTGGCTTATATATGGTCTGAGCTCAAAGTCCGGGCTTTTTACAAGCGTATGCTCAGGTGATTTGTCTGAACACTTGGTAAGAACACGCCTTTTTGCGCGTTACTGGCAGGCAGCTAAGTGTTTGTATATTTCCGTTTACCTAGTGAAATAAATCTGAGGGGTCTTTCCGGGCTGGGGTATGGCCGTTCATTTTTAGCTAGTGCCAAGGTTTCATGTTCAGGAACAAATTGATATGAGGGTGGAGAGAAGGTAAGTAGGGCGATGTCTCACGGATCCCCGCGTTGATTGGTCACACCTCGTACAATCCTGGAACCCCACCTAGCAATGCACCACAACCGAATGAGTTGGTATAAAACGATCCAACTACGGTGACTACTCTGTGGACATTATATGCCAAGCAGTCGATAAATAAGAGGCGTATCCATTGTGGATAGAGTTGCTTTTGAGGAAGGGAAGGAATTGTAGCACTAATTTCCTCTGTGGGTCGGCAACTTCTGGGCAACTCGATTAGTAAATTGCAGGACCAGCCGAAGACGAGAGTCTCGACTCACAATACGGTAGGTTCAATCTTGAGATTGCGTGCCAAGGTTTCAGCGCTGAGCTGATCATGTAATCGAAATCCATATCGGTTGGACTCATCTTAGGCCTAATATATCGCCTTGACGGCCACGGAAACGTGTCGTCACTGACAACCGTACATCCTCTGCTTATGCGACAAACTTCTGGACATAAAACCACAGCTTTTGACTGAGAGCAGTAGGAGAGAGAACGGAAACACAAAAATGAGGCTGTAAGTTGGACATATCTGTCCTTCAAACCCAAGTTGCGCCCGGGGCGATATCAGCCCTATCTAGGACGAGATTTGCTTCAAAGTTAACAGTCAGTCATTATGGGAATATGTCCTTTCGCATCCAGTGAGAACAGAATGCTCAAAACGAAATTCCTGGAATGGTGCCCACAGCCCTGAACGTTCATACAGAACTGAAGTTGCTTCCAGTTTAGAAATCAAGTCCTGGAATCTTAGATCCCCATCATGCCTAGCCCCATGGCGTTTCTGCGTGAATAAGAATCCGTCCAATCGACTGTCTTGTGAGTTTCGGATCTCTCCTGATGTGTTCAGGTATATGGCGCATGTCAGGTATCGATATGGACACCAGCATTTTGCAGCCATTTTATTTGTACACAGCTTCCAGTCATCTCGTATTCCCTCAATGCTTACTGGAGCTCTCGATTCCTGGCTACTCGCCCCTTGGTTAACACTAACACTGTTCCTCAGTTGGCTTTGTGGGAGGTGGACCAGCTATTTGCATATTACCCGAGCCATGAGTATTATCATGCACCGCAATCCAGTCTGGGGCCAGATAAAAATATCACTTGTGCGGATAGAGATTCAGGCCAGTAGTGCCAATAATTTTATGAGCGAGTTCTCGGTCCCCAACATGATTGTCGATTTTTTTGCCAGGATGGAATTCAGATTCGTTACAGTATGTTGTTACCCCTCACACCATTGATCCCGAGTCTAGCCATATGTGATGCCATAATGGATGATCCCTGTTGATGTTGAATTCTTGCTGCCTTACCTTATAAGCCAGCCAGTCCATTATTGTTGCACACGTCTTTCTTTTCCCCACAGGGACTTCACTCGAAGCCTGCAGGACGGTGTACTCTTCCCTTTTTATTCTCTCTTGGTATAACTGTGTCACAGTCTGCTTTCAGGACATCCAGGAAGGTGCATGAAAGGTCTCTAGCGAGTAATGTGATGTGGGCTGATTTGCATCGATAGAAATGTGCACGAAACTCTACTTCCACTTGCGACACAGTACTTGTCGTCACATTGAACTCAGACGCATAGCAAAGGGGGACTGTTGTCGGGAGTGGTGCTACCTGAGCGAGACGCACCCTCAAGAATGTCCGGAAGACCCCTGTCGATGTCAATGCTGGTACGACCCTGCCGTGAGGGCATTTGTCAGGGTATGGAAATTTAAGTATACGATCGAGGTATGAGCAGCTCACCCTCTTGTCCCTCGCATTTAGGGCGCAGGACCTTGTAGACGATGTGTGTTCGCGGAACTTCCTTTCCATATTCAAGATGAATTTTGCACCAATGCGTTTTGGAAGAGCAATGACGAATTGCGGAATTATTGGGTGCGAGTGTCTGAGGAAACGCTGGTAGCATGGAGCATAGAGAAAGGATGGTAAGAGATGGATGGCAGGTTGTTTGGCCTGGTCAAGGAAGGCCCTCATCGTCTGGGTGAGAAACACTCTCGTTTACTGGCATCTAATCCACCATTCCTTTGGAGTAAAAGGAGCCTCTTAGTCTTGACCCATTGCTGTATCATTATTTACCACGTTCGTTGTCTAAATCTTCCCCTCTTTCTGAGGGAATCTTTGACTCCATTCTCTCTCCCTACTTTGGCGAAGAGCTCGTATTGCTCGCTGAGTTATCTTCGCTCCCTATTCATTACTGTTAGCACTGATTAAGTAGCTGATAATTCACCCCAGAAGTGTCCTTTGTCCACTGTGCTCCAGCTTAGATATTCGCTATTGCGTCATCTGGTTCATATGATATATGGCGTGATACTCGTCCGGAAAATCGTGTAATAGCTATCTAAACAAATATCGCGGTCACGGTCGCGGTCACGTGCTGTTGATTGTGTACAAAGATAAATAACTACAATACAAGAGCCACAGACAAGGTCTCAGTAGCGAATAATGTTTTATCAATATGATATTGCAGTGAAATGGAGATATCGGAAGGTTCATCTTTGATTGTGTTTAATGAAATGGCCAAGACAATTGCCCCGAATAATCATGCGGGTATCAGGCGTACCTAATGGTATCAACGCTCCTCAAATACCTATCTGAGACGAGAATATTATTGCTCGAGACCCGCGCTTCATCTCACAAACCTAGGAGCTTTGTCAGGTCCACATGAAATCATCCACATTTATCCATATCCACTGGCTCAGTATGACGAGTCACTCGAGTGGGTTGGATGTGACAATGTAGCGAACCCTCTCGATGACTTGAGAATGATTTGAAGATCGATCAGTACTCCTTCTCGTATTAATGCGTCAATTTTCTCAGTGGCACGAAATGGTAGTAGTTTGACATTTCATGGGGCAGTATCAGTGGAGATGGAGTTGGAGCTGTTCCTTTTGGACAGCATTCGGCGGGGAGTTCGTGCTAGAATAATAAGGCATGTTCTTCTTTCTCAGGGTGAGGCCTCTTGTTATGGATAAATGTTGCTGTGGCTATGAATGGATACACATCAGCCATCAATGCATCATGGACTCATAGATGGCCGGGATCATCTTTTCCCTGTGTGGGTCCGAGCGCTGAGCGCTGACTGTCACAGTGCGTGACATTACAATTGAGCCCAGGTTGCATATCACGTCTTGATTGTTAATCAAATTTTGATTTTCCTGGTATGCCAAACAATATATATGATTTTAGGGAAATGTTCTGAATGAAGCGAAGGCCTTCCGCAGAAAGTACGGTTTGCCCCTTGATCGAAAACTCTGCTCAATGATCAGATCATGTGACTATAGCCCTAACCTGTAACGCAATCATCTGTTGACACCTCTACAGCTGAGAAAGTCAGCTGTTGCATGTGCCCTTTGGGAACAATGGGTGGCGGGGCAGATTTTGGGTCAGGTTCGTCCATTGTGCGCTCCCGGTGACGCAGCCACCCACCCTCCCTCGAAAATAGTCTATCTTCCTGCTTGCTGCCCATGTGCTCAGAGTGCTTCGTCTAATTCCAATATTATTCTTCGAGTTTCATGAGTGGCTTTTTTTTTCAATCTTAAGCGTATCTTAACCGTACTCTGCAAGGTGCATAGTGCACATGTACACATCAACCGAGTTATGACTTGTTTATTCAAGATTAGCATAACACCCAAGCACTATACAAAATCCATTGAATTTAAACACCTATTCAGGACATCGATTCAAGTAGTATGCTATGCCTTAGTATGCTCAATACAATAGCAACAAGAAAATATTCTCGAGACTTTTGCGAACCAAGAACTGGGTCTGTGATCAGGCGAGAGTGAAGAATTAACCGCTGCTCCATTAAAAATTTGATGATATACATACTTGAAATTGCGAGTGTACCAGAAAATTCCCATTTTTCAACCATCGAGGAAGGCATCGATGGGCTTGTAATCGTTGAGGTAGGCCTCAACGGCATCATTGAGCTCTAGGAGCAAAAGCTCTACACCGGGACAGTCTTCCTCAGGAAGTCCTGCAATCTTCAGAACCAAGAAGGGGTTCATCGAGCACAACTTCCACTTCGACAGGGAGGGGAGACCAACAAACTTGCCCAGCCAAGCGTCGAAGACTTCAAATTCCTCCTCCAGGAACCGGGATTCAGCCATAAATCGCCAGTTGCTAAGAAGGGAGAAATGGTTATCTCTAACTTGGAAGAAATATTCTCAGGGAGGCTGATCAGGCTATGGATGCAGTATGAGCTCACGTCATCCATCATACTCGCTAGGGGATTCTAGAAAAATTACCTCCTCATACAAAACCACGCGGCCCTGGTCGTCATCATCTTGGACGAGTTCTGGCATGTTGAGTTGGTCTGGCCCCAAGCCTTCACTTCCGACTGAAGGAGTCATATTACGGAAGAGAATTGAGTCAAGGTAGGGATAATGTGCGAATGCATCCAGCTCTTCCAATGGTGAGTCAAGGTAGGGATGGTATGTGGACACACGCAGCTCTTCCAATGGTGAGTCAAGATAGGGATAAAATGTGGATACTTGCAGCTCTTCCAATGGTGAGTTAAGATAGGGATAGAATGTGGATACATCCAGCTCCTTCAATGGTGAGTCGGTGCTGGTGGTGAAAAGGGCACTGCATTCGGGTGATGCAGACATTGGATTGTCCGAGATCGACTATTGTCTGAGCTTTTGAGCCATCTACAGGACTATAGGATAGCTTTTTCGGCACAAAATACATCCTTACGAAGCTACACTCTCCCGAAATGTCGAA
The DNA here is from genome assembly GCA_027627405.1 of Leucocoprinus birnbaumii. Taxonomy (NCBI): domain Eukaryota; kingdom Fungi; phylum Basidiomycota; class Agaricomycetes; order Agaricales; family Agaricaceae; genus Leucocoprinus; species Leucocoprinus birnbaumii. The sequence continues at coordinate 6,994 of JANIEX010000912.1, forward strand.
GCCTTCCACAAAGGTGGAGTACCGAGAACTACGAGCAGTTGAATTTGGTATAAGAAACTCATCTACTGAGATCGTTTGAGCTATAGCATTCTAGAACTGACGGATCTGAGCATGAGCGGCTCAGATGACGAGGCTCCATACATGAAAGTTGGTCATGAATTATTGGAATAATTGACAACTAGCTAAGCTTATGGACATGAGAACCTCAGCTCCCTGACTAGCAAAAGTTCCATCCTTTGATTGAACTTACTAAGTGAGCCTCCGATGTCTTCCCAAAACACAGATCTATACCGTAGTAGCGGTTTCACAAGGCCCAATTGCTCACCTGAGATAAACATTCTTGAAATACGAGATCTATAAGCATAACCTATCAACATCCATTCTACCCCTGGTCCGGTTAGCATACTCCGCTGGTGACGCTGCAAATGCCGACTAGTACAACTTGTTCCCTACACTCTCTAACTACAGTCAGCCGCTGCTTCAATTCATTTGTGCCAGCGTCATTGTTCCCCGAGAAGCAATTCTTCGCTCTTCGGATTTGCTCTGTGTTGATTCCTTAACGACATTCGGTTAGTTTATTCAGCGCTCCTCCCATCCTCTCATTCCTGTTGATAATCTAATAATCGATCCTTCTAGAATAATAAATCGGTGTTTCTCTTTTCCTAAATTAATGAAAGTCCTTTCCTGATCTCTGACCATATATGTGTGGCCAATGGTTAGAGTCCGTTAGACGCCTCTGCGGGGGAGTGGATATCGTGCGAACACTAAGAATTACAATTCTAGCAAAATTGCCCAACGTTCTAATGTCAGTCACTCACGTTACAGTGAGTTAATTTGAGCATTCATTCCAGTTCTAGTTACTAGAAATTCCCAGAAGGGTGAGGGGTTAGGTGACTTACTTTTCCGAGACAAGTGTAACTCATGACTTGCATTCTAGCCATACCACCGATATACGGATTACCACTAGTTTTAGTATCTTCGCGAGCGCTACAGTTCCCTGACTAGTGCAATTAACATTATCTCTGCCGCCAATATCCCTAGTATTTACAATCTCGGCTCCGTTGGCCAGAGATCTTAGACTCAGCCAGCCCAGAAGAACGTGTGATTCGAACTCCAGCTCTAGACTACTGATATCCATATGACCACCATTAGACCTCTCCGCAGAGGGCGAAGCCTGTAAATACAGGCTTGTACAACTTATTACTCTTCGTTCCATGCTCTGCCATAATCACTTGACTAGGTTAGTCTATTCGCTTGTTTCTATGGGTTTGTGTATTTGGGCTCCTTACCTTCGACAGTCTCATTTCTAGAAGCCCTTCTTCCGACAGCTGATTCTCATGCTCCACTGGTGAATTATGGTAGCACAGCATTCCAGTTATCTGTCACCCTGCCGTTGGCACCTTAGACGGAGATATTGCGGTGTATCCGAAAACAGCTGGCGCCCTTGCGCTCGGGAGATGGTCGAATCACATTTGGAGATTCAGTATTGTGCTGAACATTGGGGCGCGAGACTCTTTACTCATAAAAAAAGTAGCCCAATAAATAAATTGCGTAAACCAGGGGAACCAGACTGACGAATTCGGAAAGGAAACAAAGCAGAACTCGAAGTCAATATTTAGGTACGGAATCGACGAATTTGGGGATAAGCTTGAAGGAATCAGAAATATAACAACGGTATACATTTTATCAAGGCAAGGTTAAAGCGTTCAAAGATGAGAGAAGGAATGAGTCAGGATTTTACTTGATTTGAGTGAAACAATGGGCATATAATACTGACTGGCGGCACTGAATGGTAATCAACCTATAGGTGAAATATAACTATGCGAACTCCAGGGTCAATGTTGGACCTACTACGACATGGCATCAGTCACTCAGAATCAAGGGATCGTCCTTGCTTCCTGTTCCAACGCAAACCGTGGTCTCTTCTTCATCATTGTCCAACTTCCTTCACTTGACTGAGACTGCTTCATCCACAGAAATCCCATGACGACAAAAGTTCAAAGTGAGTTGAACGTCAGATCCACTTCCCACTTTAGACATGAAGATAAAGTCCCTACTCGACCGCTTGCGTTTGTGAACTGCTCCCTCAGTCTGGACCGCACGTTCTTGATGAGTCTGAGGAGTCGTCGGAGCGGACTCTGAGAATGTTGTATCTGTAGTCAGCGAGCACTGCTCCATGTTAGGAGCTGGCTGCTGCGATAGGGGAGAGGGTGGGGACGGGGATGGAGAAAACAAATGGTCGTTGCCATACAAGTTGTAGGCGAGAGTCCGAGTGTGGCTGGGGAAAGGGTTGACTGAGAAGTCTGTATCGAGTGACGTGGGCATAGTGGACGAGGACGCTTGAGAGGATACTAGGCTTTTGTTAGCAATGGGCATAGTCAGAATGCTGTCGCAGGACTCTACTGTTACCAGATATATGGCAAAACTCATTGAAATAGGATAGTAAGCGCTATCAAACCTGAATGGTTGACCCTCAATCCACACGCCATGATTCGCCCGCTAAACGAGAGATCAATGGGGTAAGGGTCTTCGCGGTGTCAGAGAATCTGCAGATTCGTGGTCTGGCAGGACCCTGCTTTTGCGATTCACCCACCGATGTCCTGATCCCGCTCCAGCCAGGGCCATAACCTAATTAATCGTTCTCTATCTCTAAAAACCCCTCTGACCTACAGTGAGCTGTCCTCTACTCCACATAAAGCAAACTCTCCTCGTGATGCCAAGATCTCTGAATACCAAGAAGACGCAAAATGACGCGCGGAGAGAAAGACAGAAGAGAATTTGGGAGAATGAGGTGAACATTCGTCGCTTCCTTACAAATGCGGCTGGCCCACGACCACTTGAGCCCCTCTGTTCAATTCATGGACTTCGTGTGACCGAGCTTTGCATTAGCAGCGAAGATCCATACCTCACTAATGCTGGAAAGTGGGGACTGTTTGTATGTCAAGCTCTTTCTCCTGCCTACAAGATATCTGAATACTCTCTAGTGTTCTAGCTGTGGACATTATTACTTCTCAGAACCCGCTGTCGATGTTTATTGTCTCATCCAATCAAGCGAGGAATTTAGGCTGCTCTTAGCTACTCGTCTTCTTCTGGGTAGTGGAAGAATGCGCTATTTTGTGGAACAGGTTCTCGCCCAAGAGGAGGGCAGTCCTTCTCATATTTCTGCCAGAGCTCCGGCTGCCTCCATATACACTCGATTCGGTACTCCTAGTGCTAAATCGTCTGCCAACATGCATCAGCCTCACAACTTCTGATACTCGACTTCTTCTGTGTCATCGCCTCTCAGGGTCATTGTTATCTGGATATTGGTCAGCTTGTTCCTTGGTGTTACTGTCGTGTTATTGACTGAGTTACAGGAGACTAGACTACCGATCATGATACCTGTTTTTCATCATCGTAATCAGCAATTCTCATTAATGAATCACAGAATAGCGCTCCAGCAACATGGCATCGGATTTGATTCAAACATAGAGCGGTTTGCTTTTTCTGCTGGCACTTGGCTAAAAGTGCAATGGAACGACCGTTTTGATTGCGCCGACCAACCTAATATTCTCATTCACTATCCTGGAATTTCCTGTCTTCTCAACTTTCCGAGTTTCATATATGCCTAGGCAATTATTGTCCTACAAGATTTAGTTTCTTCCTTTTTGTAATTTCTGTTTCCCCCCTGGTCTCCTTTATCTGTCCAAAGCAATTTTTGAGAACACTTAGCTGATATGAGGTGTTGGGCGTTAATCAGGCGAGGCTTAAATAATGACCGTGAACCTATTTCACCGAACTAGACTTACTCCCAAATTTCACCCCTGGATGGCACTGAGATTGCTCAGACTCTCTTATCTACCTTTACAAAAGAATGAAAGAATCAGAACAGACTTCTATTCGCTTTTTCAATGCATTATGTACAACAGTTTGGAGCTAAATTCACCAATATGAGAGAATTTGGTATCCGAATTTAAACAGCACCAACCACGATCTGTCAAGTGATCGAACGGCACAAAGGTACCAAGTACGCAATCATGTGGGGAATCAAATGATTTTCTGATCCGATTACTCTCGCATAGGAAATCAGGTTCAGGATCTACTCGCGCTACTCGGATCACCATGGTTAGATTTTCAACAAGATCGCGTGGATCACTGTGTTGTGAGAACATTGCATTGCTTTGGTGCCGATTCGGCTGACTGGTTATAAGGACGGTATCTGGCGAACAGAGGTTAATCACTGGTCTTAGTTAGACTACTCATCAGCGGTGTTAATAGCTTGGACACCGCGTCTAACGCTGAAAATCTTGATGAGTGTATGACATTGAAACAAGCATAGGAGGACAATCGAAGCCTAATGACTTCAAGATTTCATATAAACTATAATCGCTTCCCACATACGCCTTGGGGATTGCCATTGTGGACTCATTCCAGGTCATCTCAGAACGCCGTGCTAGCCGTATCCTCTTTATTGTTGATCCAAATTTATAACATTGCTGCGTTACGAACCATCAGTGATTGAGCCTAAACAGGGCTCTAGTAAGTAGTGGAGCAATGTCCACCTCTTTAACGGAACTTATTAGTAATGGTCTGTTCAGGCCCTATCCACATTTCGGCTGGTAAAATGAGGAACGTTTGTGGTTAGTCTGAATAAGTGCTGATTCAGCATTGTCCTTCCATCTTTGGTGCAGTTTCTTTTATCACACATAAGCTCCATATCTATAGGGAGGGTCTTTAGTTCAGATCAACTTTGAGTAAATCATGGTGGATTACTCGCTTATACTAAATGAGTTCAAAAGTCCTTGTCAGATTTCGAGGGCCCGATCATTCGATCCAGGCTCTGATGGTCTACAGGCAGGATTTGGTATTCTTTTCCCAATGGCTGGTGTCCCTCTGAAGGCGTCTGGTTGGAGTATATTTAAGTCATCCGAATCAAAGGTCTCTTTCGGCAACAAGTTCTCCATGCCTCGGTCTCTCAGCTTCCATCCTCGCGAGGATCACGCTGCACTTCACAATGCTAATGAGAGCGCCATTACTGCTTTTCTTTCTTCGTTTCGCCAATAAGCCCACAGTTGCTTCATGTTCTCATGGAAAGCTGACTCCAAGACTTTGTACAGCGAGAACGAAGAATGCAAAAATGAAGAATGCGGGGTGTTGGTATGGATTTGTAAGTCATGATCTAGGAAATACGAATGCCAGCTCTCATCAGCCATTTAGTGCCGCCCCTGTAGAAAGTGGTGATGGCTGTCCAGCTGCCTTGACATTCATAAGCTTCTTACGATCGAGGAATTTGCAGGACTCGTCGCTACTCGTGAATCTCTGCGTGACACATCTCTCGTTCGTCAGTTTTCAAGAAGGTCGGGCCCCGGCGATGATGCACTGACGGCAGCAGCCAAGTTGATTGAGAAAATGTCAATCTCACCCTCAACTGCTGTGACGTCAACAGCTGTTACTCCCGCCCTCTCCGAGGCTGTTACACTAAGGTTCTGGGTTGAGGTGTGTTTATCCTTGTCCGGTACCATGTATTCTGTGAGTAATTAACACATTTCCTGTGAACTAGGACTTCATGTGTGCTCGTTCCATCCATGTTCCTCGCACGGCGGGTGGCGCATTTTGTCTCGAGGACCATAAATTACTCTTTGGAAGTATGGGTATTGAGCAGGCTGATTCCTTTGAGATTTTTGACAGACTCACTCGGTCATGGCATTCCATCCTTTGGTCCAAATCTATATACCCTGGAACAGAGAATGTACTTTTTCTCAGGGTACAAGGTGTCACTTGCTTGCCTGACTTTCCACTGTCATTTTGACCTGTCCTCGTTAGCGAGTAATTTGATCCAGTCCATTCCTTCCTAATTGCTTTGTAACCTGAATGTCTTAGCTCTCATGATCTCACAACTTATGTACTGTACTATATGTTTCCCCGTACCCCGCTCCCTTTGTATCAGCTTATTTACTTGTTTATATCTTTGTGACCCCGATATTGAAATAAACTGCCAGCGCTTGATGCTAGAGTGAACTCAATGACATCACTGGTGAGATCTAGATGGTTAGGTTGAATCTCGGGTCAGCACCCATTTAAATCTAGTCCACGATCGCTACAGTATTACCGAGATTTAGAACAACAAGAGGAGATGAGGGAGGCAGATGTGAATCTAGGCCGCAATGAGTGTCCCATCCCCTACCTACGTATCATGTGCTTAGCTGTCTTAGAGCTGATTGAAAACCTCAACACAGACGAGACGACCGCCACCGTTTGTCTCCTCTCCATCTCCATCCCAAACCTCGCCTCAAAGCCAACCATCATGAAGCGCTCAAGGACCCAGAACGTGATTCATTTTGACGATGATGATGACAACGACAATGACAGCGACTGCACGAGCAACTCTGACGACATGGAAGACAAACATGATTCTTTTCGTTTACTTTTCCAGGATACAGGTGCTAAGCGCCTCAAGACGTTTGTCCTACCCTCACCGAAGAAACGAAATGTGCTCTCGCAGCTCCCACTGGTAGACGACCCTCTGGCCTCAGAGAAGCCAGAAGTCTCCGAGGTCATTGAAGAGAGCGAGGATGAGAAGGATTCCTTGGCTGATTCTGACTCTGAAACGGAATATCCACAAAACCCACATCGTAAACAGGCAAGCGATTCTTTTGAAGCCTCTAGAAGGTCAGTGCTGAGACCAAGTTCTGAAGGGAATGTCTGCAAAAATGAAGGCGTTCAAAGCTTATATGCCCTCACTTCAAGAGTGCATTATGCGCCTGGAAATACACCCCCACTGTGGTGAACCGTGTTCAATGTGCGATGCACAACGTCCCGCTATTTATCAATGCGAGAATTGCTTTCTCTCAGGCGTGTTCTGTGAGAAATGCATCATTGAAACACACCAGAGAAAGCCGTTTCATCATATACAGATGTGGCAAGATAACCATTTTTCACGAGTTTCACTCAACAACTTAGGCTTAATCATCCACATGGGCCATGGAGGGGTGAAGTGTAGAGTTTCTACAGTCTCGAAAGACGTGGTCGTTGTTCATTCAAATGGCATCCATCATCGCAAAGTGCAATATTGCTATTGTACTCGCCTGCACCCCTACAAGCAGCTTATGGCTGCGAAACTGTTCCCTGCATCAGTCGCAGATCCTTCGACTGTCTTTAGCTTTGACGTTCTTGAAGACTTTCATAGGCATTCTCTCAGCTCTAAGACCGCTGCTTATGATTACTGCAAAGCTCTGCAAGAACATACCAATGCCGCATTCCCTACAACTGTTGAGGTACGTCGCAGCTTACTGCGTGTTCGCTCTAAGTTATTTAACTTTGTAACACTGATAGAATCGCTACCGAGAATTCATGACTGTGATGCGTGTCTGGAGGACACTCACTGCCCTTCGCCGATCTGGCCGTGAACATAAAATGAGCACTCAGATACCAGACTGCCGTGATCATTCAATAGCGATAGTCTGCCCAGCTTGTCCAGAGGTTGGCTTTAATCTGGATACAGAGACTTTGGAAAATGCGCTCCTGATTGAGACGTGAGTCATTTTCAACAAGACACTCTCATCATGTTGCTAATGCGCTATCGCTTCATCTTAGGCATAAATACACTTTCTATATAATGTTAGATGGAAACTTCCAACTACAGCAGAAGAGGAAGAATACGGATTTGGAGGACTTTGCTCTCAACAAGGGGCATAGTTACTTTGTCGAGGAGCAGGCTTTTCGTGAGTACCTCGAAAAGATCGGGGATTTGCACAACAACGTGAGTAGAAAAGAACGGGTTTAATTCGTCCTGATCCTGACGTTCTGTTTCAGAACTCTACTTGTGCGAAGCTGAAAGCTGTGCGCCAACAGGAGTTAATTAAGTTCAAGAATATGATTATTAGCGGAGTGATTGCCGTGCAGTGTGCGCACCACGGGCTTTATCTTCCGCAGGGAATGGTCGACCTCAGGAAAGGGGAATCGTGAGTTTAGTACAGTGTTATGTGTCTCTATGGTCTGAAATTCTAGAAATAGATATTCCCACGCAGACTATGCTCTGGCACATGCGTTAGGCCAGGAATCGCAGAAGCTGCGATGGATAATGCTAAGTTATGATATATGGTGCCAGTACAGCAAGAACCTTGTGTCGCGGATGCAAAATGACTCTTGGCCGTGGATGAAGGAGGTTGCGGGTCGAATCCGCGGCGCTATCCCTAAAATGCACATTCACGGTCACAAGGAGCAATGCCAGCTGAATTGTTCTTTCATGTATACCCCATTCTCCGGCATGACCTGCGGCGAGGGCATTGAAAGTTCCTGGGCCGAACAAAACCATGCCGCAGGAAGTACAAGGGAACAAAGTGGTGGACACCGTCACAACACGCTTGACGACTTCAATAACTACTGGAATTGGTGTAAAGTTCAGGGATTGGGTGAGTCGTACCAACTCAATAAGAGTGTCGTCTATTCTGATACAAGATAAGCTTCGTACCTGCTCCAACAATTCAAAAAATACTCAAAGGAGCATGTAGAGCTTGAACGCCACATCGAGGGGTTTGAGCAGCAGATGTCTCCGGATTTGATTGAGGAATGGAAAATAATGGAGAGTAATCCCCCTGAAAGCGATGGTAGCAAGTCGCGTAACGATATGTTATACCGAGCCAAAAACATCAGATGTATGTCATTTTCATGGGATTTAGAAAGGGCACAAGTTGATAACTATTCATGCCAGTGCCAACACAGGAATCACAGTCAGAGAAATTGATTTCGGTTGCCCGATCTTCAGATGTCACAATAGATATAACTTCGAAGCTGGTCCATTTCATTGAAGAAGGTATTACTATCGAGAAACTGCAGTTAGTGTCCTGTTACTTGTATCTCTCGATTTTTGTGGGGCTATTGACAAACCGATTAACAGGACATCTCTGCAGACGTCAAAGACGAGCATGGAGCCGGAAGCTCTCGAAGATGCACGCTTCCAATTGAGAAAAGTGATTGATATCTGGCGTATTCTGCAGCGTGAGCTTTGTCCCAGCGTACTTCCCTTTATCGTCGCTAATGTTCGCCCAGAGAAGGAACAACTCTACTTGCCTTCCTCCTTTGACAAAGAACGCAGACAAGCCCTTGATATAGGCAAAATAGCAGAAATAGAATACCAGATTCGACTGGGTCAGGCCTACGACGCAATTGATAGTCTTCGCACTGCTGTCTATCTCTACAATTCCGCGAAGATTCAGAAAAGGAAGCATGTACGGGGGAACTGTTACAACACTCGTGCCAATACCATCCTCAACCAGCTGTCTGACGATAAATATGGTTGCGCACAAGTGTATCGTCTCGCTTATCAGGCTCTTATTTCGTTGGGCCTAGCAGAGGACTCGTTACTGCAGCCGCTACACCGAGATCAGCTTTGGGGTCATGATATGACCAGAATGCAAGGTCCGGGTGAGTCATCTATCCCTGAGCCATGGTGGTGGATGGTCGGTAAGCCCCCTGACACTTGTCAAGAAGCTTGGCACATAGAGCGTAAGTATCTTGGATTCACAACGTTCACTGATTGATTTAAAGTATTATAGTTGACCGGGTTCGATGGTTCAGGATGAGAGCAGCCCTACATCGGCTACGTGAAGAGCTCGAGATCCTTAATGAAGAATTCAAGTGGACAATCCGCTCGTTCAGAAACTATTGTGAAATATGGAAGAAGATAGCCGATCTCTCAACTGGAAGAGGCCCTGGTTATGTTGCTTATGGCTATTGTCAGGCAGCGATGTATGGAAATCTGGCAGCTTCTGCGCAATCCGCTTACAGCGATGCATTAAAATATACGCTGACCGGGGTTTTATTGAACTCATAGGCATATGTCAAAGAAAAGTAGTCCAGCTAGCTTTATTTTCATGTAGATCTATAGAGTGATGTAGCATATGAGCATTCGACTATTCTACATACATTGTTTGCTCTATATACTGGTGTGCTATACAATTGTTAGAGGTTTTGGAATATTTGAACGATATAGCGTTTTAGGGCTGGTGTACTATGATAGCATGTGCTAATCATTTGCTGAACATTGGCTGGCGCGGC
>JANIEX010000913.1:0-17021 GCA_027627405.1 Leucocoprinus birnbaumii
CAGGGCCAGCAGGCGCTCATGCAGCAGAACCAGCAGGTCCCAATCACCAACGGCCACGGCCCCCACCTCAATGGCACTTCTACCCCGCCCTCTCTGTCCTCGGGTCCAGTCCCAAATCCTGCAATGGTCACCCAGACGCCCATTTCCTTCACCCCCGACCAAATCAGTGCGCTGCGTGCACAGATTCAAGCATTCAAGATCATCGCCCGCGGCGCGCCCCTTTCAGAGGCCATGCAGCAGGCCATCCGCGTCCAAAACACCGCCATTGCCGACCTTGAAAAGGTCACCCAGCCCACTACCATCCCCAACAAGATTGTCGACGCCGCCGTCAAGACCGCAAAAGGCGAGCCCAGTCTCCCAGCCACCCCCGCCGCCTCTACCAGCGCCGAAGACGTGAAAGCAGAGGAGGCAGATGTAGCGCCAATCAACCCTGCCGATTTGCCCAAGGGCCCCTTCCTCGAGGACAATGTCAACTCTGGAATATACCCCTACAACGCATATCGACATCCTTTCTCTCATCTGAAGCGGCACTCTGAGAATGATCCTCCTATGTTGGCCACCCGTCTTCAACGCCTCCTGATCCCCACCATCATGCCCGCTGGCCTCGATGCTCACCAGATTCTGAATGAACGTGACCGCTACATTGAAGCCCGCATTCAACAGCGCATTCGCGAGCTCGAAGCCATGCCTTCAACCATGGGCGATGGTAGCTTTGACGTCGACGTTGAGGTCAAGGATGAATCGATGGAAGACAAGGAGAACCTATCAAATCCTCTCAACTCTCTCATTCACCCGCCGCCCACTGCACATGGTAAGCTACGTGCTGTGATTGAACTCAAATCACTGCGTCTGCTCGAGAAGCAGCGTGCCCTCCGAGCCATGGTCGCCGAGCGTCTGAATCATGGGTCAATGCTTCCTCTGAATCGGCTCGACTTCCGTCGCACTCGTAAACCGACCATTCGTGATGCTCGCGCCACAGAGCACTCTGAACGCCGCCAACGCGCTGAGCGAGAACGTCGTGCTAAACACAAGCATGTCGAGCAACTCACCATCATCTGCACTCACGGTCGCGAGGTTATCGCTGCAAACCGCAGTGCACAGGATCGCGTTGTGCGCCTCGGTCGTGCTGTGCTCAACTTCCACCTTTACACCGAAAAGGAGGAGCAGAAACGTATTGAGCGTTTGGCCAAGGAGCGTCTGAAGGCTCTTAAGGCTGACGATGAAGAGGCTTACATGAAACTCATCGATACCGCCAAGGATACTCGTATCACCCATCTCTTGCGCCAAACCGACGCATATCTCGACTCTCTCGCTCAGGCTGTTCAGCAGCAGCAGAGCGAAGGTGGATTGTATACGGGTCCCACTGGGCCAGATCACGAGCCAACCTCAGAAGCGACCTTTGGTGCCCAAGTCGCAGACGACGATGCGATCGGCACCGATAAGAAGGTTGATTATTATGCCGTTGCTCATCGTATTTCAGAGAAGGTCGTCAAGCAGCCGAGTATCCTTGTTGGTGGTACTTTGAAGGAGTATCAGCTCAAGGGTCTGCAATGGATGGTCAGCTTGTATAATAACAAGCTAAATGGTATTTTGGCAGATGAGATGGTGAGTCCCAACTCGAAAAATCGTTAGTAACGAATGCTGATTCTCTCTATAGGGTCTTGGAAAGACAATTCAGACTATTTCTCTCGTCACCTTCTTGATCGAGGTCAAGCGCCAGCGCGGACCTTATCTCGTTATCGTGCCGCTGTCAACGATGACCAACTGGGCTGGAGAGTTCGCCAAGTGGGCGCCCTCTGTGAGAATGGTTGCATACAAGGGCAATCCTATGCAGCGTCGAGCATTGCAGGGAGAGCTTCGGATGAATCAGTTCCAAGTTTTATTGACTACGTATGAGTATATTATCAAGGATCGTCCCCATCTGAGCAAGATCAAATGGGTGCATATGATCATCGGTATGTCTCCGACAATTATCTACTTAACGGTACTGACGTATGCTCCTAGATGAGGGACATCGTATGAAGAACACGCAGTCCAAGCTGGCTCAAACCCTGACTACATACTATCACTCCCGCTACCGTCTCATTCTTACCGGAACGCCGCTGCAAAATAACCTTCCAGAATTGTGGGCTTTGCTCAACTTTGTCCTGCCCAAGATCTTCAACTCCGTAAAATCGTTCGACGAATGGTTCAACACTCCGTTCGCGAATTCGGGTACCGGTGACAAGATCGAGTTGAACGAAGAAGAGGCGCTTCTTATCATTCGTCGTCTTCACAAGGTGCTTCGTCCTTTCTTGCTCAGGCGTTTGAAGAAGGACGTGGAGAGTGAATTGCCAGACAAGACGGAGAAGGTTGTCAAGGTTCGCATGAGTGCGTTGCAGAGCCAGTTGTACAAGCAGATGAAGAAGTTCAAGATGATCGCTGATGGAAAGGAGACTAGAGGGTTCGTATTTCTCCCCTCCTTCGTTTAAAGGTGCTTACTGTTGGTTGACAGCAAACCCGCTGGTATCAAGGGTCTGAGTAACGAGCTGATGCAGCTGCGCAAAATTTGCCAGCATCCGTTCCTCTTCGAGAGCGTCGAAGACAAGATCAGTCCCAGTGGTTACATCGACGACAAGCTCATCCGTACCTCCGGAAAAATTGAACTCCTTCATCGTATTCTCCCGAAATTCTTCTCGACAGGTCACAGAGTATGTAACATCTTTTCCTCATGGCAAGCTGGGATCTAATGCCACTTGCAGGTCTTGATTTTCTTCCAAATGACAAAGGTCATGGATATTATGGAAGATTTCTTGAAGATGATGGGGTGGAAACATCTGCGTCTTGATGGTGGTACGAAGACAGAAGAACGTGCTTCATTCGTGCAACTCTTCAATGCAAAGGACTCCGAGTACAAGGTCTTTATCCTGTCCACCAGGGCAGGTGGTTTGGGTTTGAACTTGCAAACCGCCGATACTGTCATTATGTATGTCGTCATTGTTTTGTCTTCTCGACCCTGACTCATGTATCTCACAGCTTCGACTCTGATTGGTGGGTTAATGCAATGGAAGGGGCTAGCTAACGCTAACGTTTATTTGTACCTTCAGGAATCCTCACGCTGATCTTCAGGCGCAAGATCGTGCTCACCGTATCGGTCAGACAAAAGCTGTGCTCATTCTTCGTTTCATTACAGAGAAGAGTGTTGAGGAAGCCATGTATCAACGAGCGAGGTATAAGCTTGATATTGATGACAAGGTCATTCAAGCCGGTCGCTTCGATAACAAGTCTACTCAGGAAGAACAAGAAGAGTTTTTGGTGAGTTGCCAGTCGGTGCATGAAGACGACACTTACTCATGGCGGCTATATAGCGTTCGATTCTTGAGGCTGACCAGGAAGAAGAAAACGAGGAGGCTGGTGATATGAATGATGACGAGCTTAATGCCTTGATCTCTCGTAGCGACGAGGAGCAACGACTTTTCCATGAGCTTGATATGAAGAGAGAACGTGATGCTTTGGAGGCGTGGCGTGCAGCAGGCAACCGGGGTAAACCTCCTCCACCTCTTATGCAGCTCGAAGAGCTGCCCGAGATCTATCAGACGGATGAGCCGTTTGATGTGAAGGAGGTAGATGAAGTCATTGAGGGACGTGGGCAGAGGAAGCGGAACGTTGTTAGCTATAATGACGGACTTAGCGATGATGCTTGGGCAATGGTAAGTTGTTGTGTCCTTGCCGTTCTCCGATGATTTGGCTGACGATAAATAATCAAGGCTGTTGAAGAGGGTGAAGACCTGATGGAGCTGTCTGAACGTGCGAGGGAGAAGAAAGAGCGTAAGCTCAATAACAAGCTCCTCAAGGAAGCAGAGGCTTCAGGCAGGGGTACTCCCGTGTCAGACGTGGACAGCCGTGGTAGGAAGACGAAGAAGGGCAAGAATAAAGTGGATGAACCGATTGCAGGGTCGAAGAGGAAGCGTGGTCAGAAGTCGATGTCTGTAACACCATCTATTGTGGATGAGGAGGAGGAGGATCATGACCCGGTATGCATTCACGCCTATTGGTCCTTGATTGATACTGACATTCCTTTTCAGAAACGCCGAAAGAAGGCCAGCGGTTCGTCGAATGACCTCGCTCCCGCAGTTCGTGAGAAGATGAAGAAAGCATTTGCGGAGTGTCATAAAGCTGTACTTGCTTGTGAGGACGAGACTGGTCGTAAACGCTGCGAACTCTTCCGCGAATTGCCGGATAAGAGGGTATGTCTTCTGTCTGTCTTTCATTCATTGTACCCAAATTTATATGTTATGAAGGACTATCCCGATTACTACCAGCTCATCTCACAACCCATCGCTCTTTCACATCTGCGCAAACGGGCGAACAGCAATTACTACAAGAACGTACAAACGTACAAGGACGACTGGACGCTCATGTTCAATAATGCACGGACGTATAACCAGGAAGGATCATGGGTATATGTGGACGCGGAGGAGATGGAGAAAGTGTTCTTGGCAACATTCAATCGGGTCATCACAGGCTCTGGATTACCTGGTGCACCATCTGCTGTTACTGGCTACGAATCGGCGCTGACACCCATGGAGGAGGATGATCGACCCCCACCATCGGCCCGGGGACGGAACGTTGGGAAGCGACAGCAGGTCCTAAGCGATGAAGAGTATCTGACTCCTAGTGATGATGAGTAATTGAAGCGTCGTCGTCTTGTGTATCTATCGCTGTTATTCTTGATGTTTTCCTCCTTCATCTCTTGTGTTGTCCGTAGTGGTTTCACCTATGTTTTTCCTACTTAATCTTGTCGTTTAGAGTCAATCATACTCATTTCACTTTCCCTTCAGTTTCTGTTCGTCTGCCGTCCTGGTGTTGCTTTTGTCTATACTTGTACTGTTTCTATTGTAGCTCTATGAAATATTGAATACACTCGCCGCTGGAGAGTGTTTGAAGCGTCCTGAATTTGTCTTGAGTACAGTGGCCTAAGGGTTCAAATTCAAAGGTTACACTCTGAAAGTAACGTCGCAAGCGATATGCACACACTTGTCAAGGTAAGGTGTGGACAGAATCATATTATGTACGCTCACATAATACTGGTGAAACAGGGATCCGACTCTCTAAACCCTGAGGGAGATACGACAATGGCCTGTGAGATCAATTCTACGTCAGTAGCTTGATGTAAGTAGCCGAATCAAATATCAAACCTCTTCTTGGCACTTTATCAATACTATGTCTATTCCCGTACAATCAGAGGCGATTGTCCTTCACGGGTCCAAGGGTGTGAGAAGGAATCCCGAGGCCTTCTCACCGTGAATTCATGGTACGAGCAAACCCAATCTCTTTCACTGATAGTCCTAATACTACATACTACATATCTCTAACCCATCCGCGATTTTCGACTATCGCATCTCTATAGGTCATGTCGGACTTCTCAGCAGCAAGTAATTTTGTCATTAGCAACAGTCAATTCATCAACCTCTCCCAAAATCACGATGACCACGGCAGTGAGTTCCCCCAACGTTACTCGTCTATAAATTTCTTGTGTAACACCACACTTCATCGTATGCTTCTACTCAGCTCCGAGATCTCATGGTCTACAGTTCTTACTCAACCATACTACTCCGGATGCGACTCACAACTCTTTTGCTCGCTTTCCGCCCCCTCGGTGCTTCCCTGGCACGCGAAAGAAGTGCCTCGAAGAGATAGCTACGTGGGCCCTCAATCCGGGGTCTACACATCGTATCCTCTTGCTCACTGGCCCTGCCGGAGCTGGTAAATCCGCCCTAGCCCAGTCTTCTGCAGAGTTACTTCATGAACATTTGGGAGCGACGTATTTCTTCTCCCGACACAGGGACCGTGATGACCCGATCCGATTCATTCCAACTATCGCATATCAGCTCGCCAGCTCCCTACGCATACCTTCGTACAGCAAGAATTTGCAAGATCGGCTCCTTCGTGACCCAGCTCTGGTTACGAAATCGATAGCAACGCAATTCGACGAACTCATTCTCGCTCCGTTTCGCGGCGCCACAATGCCAAGGGATCTAGCTAATGCAACGCGAACCCTCGTGATCATTGACGGCCTTGACGAGTGTAAAGGTAATGGGGTGCAATATGAGATTGTTCGCCTCATCATCAACTCGGTGAAAGATGAAACCTGTCCTCTCCTTTGGATGATTTCCAGTCGTGAAGAGGCTCATTTCATGTCAGCATTTTCGGAACCCGATATATGCGAGACTATGAGTCTGACCATGTCGCCTGACGTGGATGAAGACATCTATGAATATCTTAGAGAGAGCCTAAAGGAGGAGACATTTCGACCGGGCTGGCCGACTGACCATCATATACGACGCCTGGTCCACAAGAGCGCAGGGCTTTTCATATTTGCGGCAACTGTGGTGAGGTTTCTTGGAGACTCGCAGCTCCAAAACGCTGAAGAGCACCTCGACAATCTACTTTCCTCTAATTCTTCGGGTTTACTGGTAGAGCTCGATATATTTTATCGTGCTATCATGCAACGTATACCGGAGAAAAGTTTGCCCATGGCTCTCACCACGCTTCTGATTACCATTGAATCAAGACACTCTCAAAGGGCTCCCACTATATTAGAGATCGCCAATCTACTTGGCCTCTCCTCGAGAGCAGTTTCTGCGAGTTTGTCGGCCATTCGATCCCTGATCTCTCTAGATGTGGCCTCATCCTTCTATGGAAACAAACCTATAGAAGATCATATCATACGCTTCTATCATACGTCATTCGTTGAATTTCTCGGGGACCCAGTGAGATCCCGAGAATTCTGCCTATATCAGCCTCCTCTTTTTTTACTATGGGCGAAGCGATGTTTTCAAGTCTTGCGAGAAGGAGAAGAGAGTCTGTCTATCTTTTCCACCAGCAATATCTGTCACTGACTCGATGAATTATAGACTGGGATCAGATCAACCTCACGAACTGGCCGAACAAGGATTTTGAGCCTGAGAGAGTGCGACATGATCTCAAGTCAGTTATCTACCGTCAAGCAGGCCACAATTCCATTCCGGCCAGCACCTCGGCTGGTCTCAGGGCATATCCTGAGCTTCTTCGAGAGCTCAAACATTGCAATTATCGGAGGCTTGCTGAGTCGATAGGAGTCAAGATTTGGGAGGCTGACTTGGTGACTTTGATAGACCAGGTATACACCTTCCTCTAGCGGTTCCGTTGCATGGCATATCTGATTTCCTGACTGCGTATATATAGCTTCCTAAAAACTCTATTCTGTCCGCATGTCTCGTCCGACCGTCCAACTTACTGCAATTCTGGTGGAATAGGATTACGCTTCGTGCACAGAAAGCGAATGACTCTCAGACTAGATTTTCCTTTGCCCATATGCAGATAGGATATGGGAGCAAGAGTGCCCTCCTAGATCCTGGCTACAGGCTCAAGGTTAACAGCTCGGAGAGGTGGATCAGGTACTCTATGCGCTCGCCAGATGTTTCCCAGACTTTGCAATAGGAGTCACGCTGTGTAATGGACCTTTCCCCTGTCATGGATTGTCACAGTAGAGAGAGAGGACCATATTTATGACAATCGTTCACCTAGCCCGAGGTAACGAAAGTGAGGAAAGTCTGACCAAGGATCGGGTGCTATGCGAGCGAAGGGCTTTCATAACATAGGCATTGGTCCGAGCATCTCCTGAAACTTTGTCTGTTCTGTCCTTTGGCGAGTCTGAAATTGTAGCTCCATGATATATTGAATACATGTCTCTTGAGAGTGTTCAGAGCGTCCTTCCATGTGGGGAATCAATAGTGACCTAAGAGCTTGAACGTTCATAGCGGAAGCCGAGCTGATTACCTCCCTCCAGGTCACTTAAGTACCTGGAAGAAATGTCTGCATCGTCGTAATAAATTATGGAGAAAATACAGACGCACGTATGGGGTCACCGGTCAAGGATGACTTCCTATATCCTGGCTTCCGGCGCAACATTCACAGCTTGGTGATCTATATCAAATACACTATACGCTCGCCAGACCTTTTTTCATGGATCTTTCTCCAATCATAATTTCTACTGTAAAGGAGACCATGGCCTTCTTTTACAATTTTCGTGCAGGATCTGGAATTCAATGATCGATTTGAGCATTATCCCAGTGATACAATGATTAACAATCGCGAAAAAGGAAATATACGGCCTGCAAGAAGTTCCCAACCTAAGCTAGAAGGACCAAGCTCCAGGCATAGTGAGCGAAGGGTCGTCTGTTGACCCATCCAGATTCATGATTGAATTATTGGAACTCGAGGATAGAATGTTTTGGTGAGGAGCACCGAATTCGACCACCAAATGCTCTGTAAGCTGAGAAACGCCGCCCACGGGTATACTTGATCTGGATGACACCTCGATGCAAGTACTGCTCGACTACACCTCCATGAGAATATAAGCATGCACGATGATGGGAGGTTGACGTACGGATTTAGTCAGGCAATGAGCTGACCAGAATCGACTCATCCAAGGATTTGTACCTGAGCCGAAGCGCCAAGTGTCTCGCAGGGCTTCTTCCAGTTCCGGATGATTTTTGATGACTTCTGCCACAACGTCGTCCATGTCACGACTGGAGAAATCTGACCGAAAAATCCTCCGACCCAAGCCAGTTTTTTGATTAAGAAGCTCCAAAACGGCAGATGCACTCATTCTTGCATCAGGATTTCGAGCGGCACTGGAGATGGTGGCAAGAACGGCTCCTTTGACATATGTTAGAAATACGTCATGTAGCGAATAGTCCATTGGCAAGATTTGTGGTTGTGATATGATTGAATAAATTAGCTGAAGCTGATTTTCCGAGTCATCACCAGGGTTGGCAAGAGTCTCTTCGAAGAACATGCAGAGCTGAATTTTTCTGCTTGCCACTAGGCCCTTTCTGCAAGGCTGAAGCAGGGAGGAGTATTTCTGAGACCGCAAGTTGTGATACAAGCTATGATCTGGAGCAAGGTTAGGAGACAGCTATGTCTGCCTGATGCTTGACGCACCATTATGGCTCCTGGAGGCATCATGCCAGCGACGGTTTGGTAGCGTGACCCTGGTAAAGAGTCGCGGTAAAATCTGAGTGTTCTCTTCTCTTAGGCGACTATCTGCATGCTTCAGAAAGGAGTCGAGGGTGTCACTAGCAAGTAGTCTCTCCGCCTCAGAGGAGTAGTAAGAAAACGTTGCCTGATCAAATACATTTTTGAAGTGTTCACTGCGGCTGGATTTTTTGATCCAGTAGTCCATGGTATCCAGGGAATGAAAGAATAGAGACAAGGGAGTGCCATTGACTAGGTCACCATTGCGTTGTTGTGTTATGAGATTGAGGGCCTCCCAGAAGAGTCGACGGTCCTTCCCTTGCATGGATACGAAACACTGAGCCTCCCATTCAGAAGCGATCAGCTTCCGACGAGATTCAGAGTTAGGACAACAGATAAGCAAAGTGTT
Source organism: Leucocoprinus birnbaumii (assembly GCA_027627405.1). NCBI lineage: Eukaryota > Fungi > Basidiomycota > Agaricomycetes > Agaricales > Agaricaceae > Leucocoprinus > Leucocoprinus birnbaumii. The sequence continues at coordinate 9,410 of JANIEX010000913.1, forward strand.
TGCACATACCTCGCAGTAAAGTCGCGCAGTGGTGACTTTCAGAACTGGGAACTTGGCTTTTGAGCCGATAGGTATATGGAACAAATGCCGATATCGATTCCATTCATCCGAGTAATAATGTAAAAAATGGAAAGGCTTCATTTCAGATCCCTGATAATAATGAGGTAAGGGGACGTATAATTCGCAAAGACTGGGTTCATACATTTGCGCGGGTTGGCGGAGGCTTGCGGGAGTTGACTCGGAAGTATCTTGCTAGGTAGGAGCGAATATATTGACAACCGGTAGAACCTGACTCAAGTTCTTCAGCAACACGTATCAAGGTGTAGTTGGCTGTTCTTATCATACCGGAGCTCATAAGTTGGTAGAGAAAGTCACCGAACGTAGAGATCCTATTATGGGGCAACACATGTCCTGACAAAATGGCGTCTAGGCCAGAGGTGAGATATCCGATGCATTTGTCAATATCAGCTGAGAAACTTGGAGGATGGCTAAGAGTAGCTTCAATGCCAAGTTTATGAGCCTGAGCTGGAACTGTGGCATTTCTGAGCTGCGGGCGAATGTTTTCAGGAAACTTTTCAGGGACGTGAAATCAGTTTCAAAGTCCTAGAGTCAAATGGCCGGATCAATCACATACACTTGTGAGTAAGCCTGGTCCAATCTCGACCAACCCGAGCCAGCTGAAAGCTTCAAAATTAAAGCAAGAAAGCTCTTGAGCAAGCACATGCGATGTTTCTATATTCACGCGTCCACAAAACTTGAGCAAGTTCCAGTGAAGATATGTGTATAATTCGTTCCTGAACTCCAGAACTTTCGAGACGGAAAGATGTCTGCCTGGAGGAGCAGACAGCGACAGATTGATTGCGTCGATCTTCTGGTCTGGGTAACTATGTAAGGTTCCTGGTCCTAGTGGTAATAATAAGAAATTCGACATACCACGCTCGAGGTCATTGATTTTGTACATTTCCTGAGACAGACGTACAAACTGTATGGCCAGAGCCAGCCAAGTATCTTGTTGGTTAAGACAATACTGCATTGATCTTTCTGGATTGAGCAAAAATTCCATGAACGATGCATGGTAGAAGTGGATTGTTTCTGAGCCCCATTCTACCCGCCCAGGGCCCACCGCTTGTTCAATTGTGAGAACCAAGCGGAGTGTCAAGAGACATTTCTCCAGTTCCTCAAAACTAACACCCGCCATATTCGCGAGCAAGCGAACCGGCGTCATCGTAGCTAACCCAAAGCCATACTGAAAGCTGTTCCAACAGTCGTCAGGAATATATGTGGCGGGTAATTCGTGGTGTAGAAGAAGAAGGCGTTGAATAAAGGGAAGTGTTTTTGCCGAAATACGGCTCATGATCATGCCATAAAACGAATCCAGTTCGCTCATAGGGTTTGACTGTTTAATTACTCGGGTTGGGCGCTCGTGGAACAACAGTACATCATGTAATTGTCGTCTGGGGCTAGGCGAGTGTGGGTCGTTGATGAATCTTGCAATGGTAGTAGCGTATATGAAGAGACCAGCTGCTATCTCGACGAGCTTGTTTAAGTCGTTTTCAGATGGCCATTGCGACCCGCCAAGGGAAGCCGTAGAGAGACCATCTAATTGCTGTGGATTTCGGAGTGTACCTCTTAAGTATAGTTTGATCTCAGAATCGATGTCGCGAGAAATCGGTAGCTCGACCTGCCAGCAAAGAGGAGACAAAGGGAGGAAGGTTTTTGTTAGATGGTACTCAGGCCGGCTAAAGAAAGCCCAGAGAAGTGGTATATGACTGCCAAATTTCTCAATTAACTGAGAAACGAGTCTGACAATCTCAGATTGTCGGTCGTTGTCTCCGCATTCATCAAGACCGTCTACGATTATGGCCTTCTGCTGCGTTTGGACTTTTCTATCCTTCAGCAACAAGAACGGTCCGATAATGAGCTCGCGAAGCTGGACCTCCAATCGTTTCTTGGGAAGAGCTGGATTCAGATGAATCGTGTAGTCTAGGATGGTCCTATATTCTGGGTTCTGGGTTGCGAGCTGGAAGGCGATTGTGTTGAAAAATCGTGAAGCATCGACGACTCCGTTATCTTGGGAGAAAAAGAAAGAGGCACCCAAAGCACCGTGCTTTTCAGTTTCCTTCGCGACCGTCTGCGCAATCGTTGTTTTCCCGACACCAGCGGGCCCTTGCATCCAGAATAGACGATGCCGCCGTTGTCCGCTAATGCTGGTGGCCCAAGTCGTGAGGTCCTCGATGTACTGTGCGCGTGTTCCAGGAAAACAATCCGATTTTGACTCTCGTGCATACGAGTCATGAGCGGCGTCCTCCAAGATATGGTTTCGGAGGATCAGGATGCCTGGAAAATCTGGGAACGACGAGATGTAAGTAAACTGACATCTTGTTAACACCCCTCCCTCCTCACCGCTTTGACCGCTGTTGTCGACAAAAGTACTGTTAGTGAACTGTGCAAACTTAAGACTGTCAAGCATTGGGAAATGGTGGTGAAAGTGAGGAGGATCTGAGTAGCAATGAGATGCTGTGCCACGGGCGGGGAACGGCATTGGCTGTTCCCATCATGCAACATCTAATCGTAGACAGTGACTCTGTTCTGTTCCTTTGTAACTCTCTGAAAGACTTGCCAGTTAATGCCAATGGTCCCATGGCCATGAAACGGGACTCCTTCGAGCTTCTGACCGTCTACGATGTGAGTTAACATACTTGAACAAACTCCAGCACACACAAAAAGTCACCGCTATACTACATTGTACAAGATCAGGGATTAATAGCATTATTCCAATTACCACCCCACCATTTCCTTGTTCTTTCACCTCCATGCTCCTCATAGTCATGCTTGGTATATCCATGATGTTCATCAAGCTCACTGAGTTTATTCATGCCATACCAAGCGTCCATTGTCGGGTCTTCTGCAGACCTAATCCTGACAGGCATTTCTGGTGGAAGAACTGGTCGAAGTGCGGTGTGGAGCCGTACAGGGAGACCCGAGAGTTGTGAGGGACCACCCGTAAGGAAGATATTCTATTTCATTAATAGTCAGTGCTAAGGAAAAAGAGTATAGCGTCGCTGAAACTCACGTCGACGAGACGTTCTTTCTCTGCCTCGCTGAACCTTGCAAGAACATTCTGGATCACTTCACCTAAACCAGCAGAGTCGACACCGGCAAGACTTGGTGAGAACCAAGTCTCGCAGACTCGCCAACGTTCAGTGGTGAGATGGATGCGCGCGTGACCGCGGATGTCGCCGTCCTCGTATGCTGGTTTGAAAGCGGTCAGGAGAGCTGACCGTTGGGAGCTGATAGCGGCGTGAGTTTGTTCGGCCGTGAAGGTGGGGTCGTGTTGTAAGAGTTTTTGTTCGACAAGTTTGAGTTGGTCGAGGTCATCTTCTTCATCTGAGGATACATTGGCTATGTTCTGGGTGAGACAGGCTGTGAGCAATGCTGTCTCAATCGAAGGTAGAGAAGCTTACTATTTTTCGATAAATGGCCCAATCGGCATCATCCGCGCCGAACATGTCCTCTCCTCCGCCTTTGCGTTTCTTCTTTGGGACACGGTCATCATTGGCAAGGTTGGCGATGTTCTTCATTCGGGCTTGTGAAGCTGCACTCTTACGATCGCTAAGTGCAGCCTTGCGTCTTGCACGATCTTTGATGCGCGTCATCAATGCCTACATATATATAGCCTAGTTAGACGAGTATTGTCGAACGACATATGGCACGCATACCTCTTGCTCTGAGCGTAATCGGTTAGACCAGCCTTCCAGATCATTTTCTCGTTCTTCTTCCTCTTTCTTTTCTTCCCGTTCTTTTTCTTCGCGCTCCTTTTCTTTTTCCTTACGAGCTCGTGCACGCGCTTCGTAGCCTGCTTTCAGGAGCCTTTTGTTTCTTTTTCTCCTTGAGGCCTTCTTCGTCGAGCTGGGCGATTGGTGAGTAGAAGCAGGGGGGGGGGGGAAGCAGTGGCCTCACTCACCTCGGCGTCTGGGGTATCAAGGAGAGGGAAAGATGGTTCTTCCTGTAGGCTGATGAGTGGATGTAGACGGAGTTTGGAAATACGAACGTACGACAGGTTCATCAGGCTCAGCAATGCCTTGTTCCTTCTTCCGGGCTTTGGTAACTTGACCTTCCAGTTTCTTGATTGCTTGGTCTAGTGCAGCATCTGAATCAAAGCCCTCGGATTGAAGCTTGTTCTAGATAAAGGGTCAGTATTATCCGGCGATGAGCAGAGCGGTGGCGTACATTCCATTCGCGCCTTGAATCAGAGGCCCTGCCTTCCCGCATGCTTGTCAGATACTGGAGATCATTCTCCTTCTGCTGCAACTTCTCGGCTCTGTTCTTGGCCGCCATCTCTTGCAGTTTCTTTCCTTGTTCTTTACGTTTCTCAGCAATCTTGGCGAGCTCTTCCTCCGTCTTTTCTTCTTGAACAGGAGCCGCGAAAGGGAATTGTATGATGCATTCGGAAGCACGAAGTGCCTCCGGTGATTTAAGGGAGCGGACGTGGGCTAGGTAGTCAGGTACGAATGAACATAAGTTTTTCAGCATCCACTAGGGGAACATCATCAGAATATCAGTCAGATAGATAACGGAGAATCAACACTGACGTTTGTTTGGAGTGAGGTAACGCGTGTCGGGAAGCTGGAGTACTTGAGCTGAATGAGCTTGAGTAGATATTCGGAAGCTTGCGATGCTCCCCAAGGAATTCTGTACGAGAATCAAAGTCAGAAGAGGATAATATAGGAAGAGGACTGAGGGCTACCTCTTGGCATGGCTGAGAATTCCTTTGCCATTTAGAATTGGAATAACAGACGTAGAGGCAGTATTGAATGATATTGCCAATCCATCCGCGTTGAATGGTTTGGTAGGTTTATTGTTCTTGTAGAAGGACATGATGCCGTCCACACAGTAAGTTACTTCAGGAACTGAGTACAGCTCGAAAAGAAGCTCAGACGTTACTAGTAGAGAGGATGAGGAAAGTTAGGACCTTGAAATTAGTCGGAGAGACATACAGGCACGCGAATGTAGGGGAGTGGCTAGTCGTTCGGTCATGAAGATGCGGTGGTCTACGGTGGGCGTATTGATACCCAATTGAAGGAAAGCAAAATCAAGCGCGTTTTCCTAGAGAGTGGTTTAATATAAGGCAATGGATGGGGACGTTAGCACATACGAGCGCATCAAAGTTGAGTAGAACATCGCCCTCCCAGGGCGTCCTTGCTTGTCCCCTTGCACCAGTCTCGCAGTCCACGGCTTCACCAAAGAGCATGAGGGGCTTGTTGTTGCGGCGTTCCTTGTACTTGGCGACAACATTTGGTGCAGTCCTGGGCTCTTGTTGGCTGAATCCCCATCGGAAGGTGGTTGCGCCGTTGTCGATGATGATGTCGTTTGTAAGTCCCTCAGAATCTATCGGAAGTGGAGGCAGTGAGGGAAGGACGAGAGGGGGAAGGGTAGTATATCCTGGATTCGAGGTCGTCAGTGTCCATTGTGGGCGTTCGCAAGAAGCTCAGGTCTGGATCTGATCTTTCCGCTGTTTGTTTACAGCTTTCCTGTCATATTCAACAGAAGTCAGGATTTACGTGTTGCATTGGCCTGCCGAGCGTTTTAGGCAGCCAAAAGGGTCAAGGGAATTTCTGGAGGATTTCTGGGAAATAATAAAGAGAAAGGGTCAGGCTGGATTTGTGTTTGTGATGGTAGGTTCAACCAAACAAGGAAAGAGTTGAGCATCTGAATTTGTTATTCCAGTTCGCCATGGCCGACCTCTCAGCCCTCCTCAATGCCTCCAAGAATCTCACTTCTCACCTGTCCAGACCCGACTTGCCGTCGGTGAACCTCTCGTTGGACCAGATTGAGGCCCAGTCGCGTCGTCTGGTGTCGCGGCAGCCGGGAACTTCAACAGATGTAGACCGAGCGTATGTATTAATTTCCGGACGACTGCTACACAACTGAGAATCGGGTTACAGAAACTTTCTCCTCGCTCAAGCACATGTTGATGCTCCTGCACTCTCGAGCTCTATCGCTCATTTGAATACTGCAACTACCTTTACGCCGCTACAGGCGCTTCAGGACACTGATGTTGCAGGATACCTTCGCCATGCACATGAACAAAATCTGATTTCGACCATTGAGGAGGGTCGGAAGGAGACGCAAGAAGAGTTCTATCGTGTTCTTGAGGAGCGCAGTCAGAGAGACTGGGAGGCCAAGAAGAAACGCGTCTTTGAAGAGTTAGGTGGGCGTGTGGGTGGCGAGAACAAAGGTGCCGTTGAGCTCAAGAAGAGCACACATGGAAAAGGCGGTCTACTTGTGAGTTCTATTCAAATGTTGTTGAAGATTTATTTTGACATGATTTTTAGGGTGCAAGCACATCTCATACACCGAGTCTGTCGCTTCAGATGCAGAGCAAGATGATGGCCTACGACCGCGTCGTAACAGAATTCAACGCTTCACGACTGAAAGGAACATCCTATCCCATCATTCACTCCCTCATTGACGCCTCAATTTCCCTTTCCGCCTCAGATGTACGTGATACGTTCGGCTAAATGCAATAATCTAACTTTCTCGAATAGCCTCGTGGATTGGAAACTGCTCAAACTCTTCATGTCCTCGCAAGAATCACTGACGAGCCTCCAGCACTCCCACCGATTGAGCACGCTGGTGCACATATCCTGAATGCGCCACTCTTTGAACGCAAATACGCGCGAACATACCTCGGCGACCAAGAATCTCGTGATGCAGTGGCTCTGAGGAAACAAATTGCGCGTGGTGCAAGGGAGGCGTTGGAGGAACAGTATTGGGATATTTTGGAGAGGACTGTGCAAGCAAGACCGACGGAAGCCAGGCTAGGAGGTGATCCTAGCGTGAGCAATAAAGTCAGGGCCTTCCTTGCAGTCAGGTTTTACAGGAACGGCGAGTGGGAAGACAGAATTGAGGTGTGTTCTCACCCATACTAACCGGTAAATGAGAAGCTTACAATGTCCAGCTTGTGCAAGGTCAACCCATTTGGGCCAAGCTTTTCTTCTTGGTACGGACAGGCCATGTTCAAGAGGCGCTGCATGAGGCTCTCGCGAATCAGCAGGTCATTGAGCATAGAGAAGCCAGCTTTATCAGCCACTTCAAGACTTGGATTGAATCTCCGGAGCGAAAGCTGCCTAAAGCACATAGGGATCATCTCCAAACTGTCTACAATGCGCATATGTTACACTCGTCCAGTGCTGATCCATTTAAACTCGCATTGTACAAGCTGATGGGTAGACTCGAACCCGCGAGGAGGAACGTGCCTCAGGTTACTACCACGACGGAGGATKGSTYGYGRTYMYAACKCTCCACCAAAAAAAGAAAGAAAGAAAGAGAAAGAAGTGTCATGAACTATATATAGAGAGCCCAAGTGAAGAGATGATGTCACGCGAAGTCATCACACGTTCCGACTTCAGCTCGAATCCAGACTTCTACTACCGCCTTGTCTCCCCCATTAGGTTGCTTCCTAATACTCCCTCTACAGCAGCTGTACTCGACTCTACGGGCATTTCACCTCCGCTGATCGACTATCCCCAATGATCGCCTCCCTTTGATATTGCTTGCTTCAAATCATCTACGCGATATAGATATGCGACTTACTTCAACACTGTCTAAA
>JANIEX010000914.1:0-17009 GCA_027627405.1 Leucocoprinus birnbaumii
CCCCCCATCTGCCGACCTCGCGTCGCCGCGAGACGCAAACGATACTGAGCCCGACGATGAGTGGAAGGACAACATGAAGCGCAAAATCCAGGAGAATCTCCAGTCGATGCTCCAGGAGGCCAAGGACTCTCTCGCGAAGAAGATTGACGAGAATCCCCAGAACAAGGCTGCGCTTCTCGAGGACCACAAGAACAACACTCTGCCTAATATCCGTCGTATGGCCGAGGAAACCTTCCAGGCAGAGCTGGCTCGTGAACGGGAGGAGCGTAGATGGGCTCTCCAAGTCGGTTTTAACAGACCTTCGCCTGGATATGTCAAGCAGCAACAGGAGATTTTGGCAAAGTACAAGGGCACAAGTACTGCTGCCGCTGCCGCAACGAGTGCATCGACCGCCACTTACTCGAGCGCTAGCGCTAGCGCCAGTGCTCAGGCTACCACTCGATCCAGCACATCTGCCTCAACGTCGACTCCGTCTCGACCCCGAGCGGAATCTCGGACACAGGCGCCAAAACCTCCAACGGAATTCCCTACGGAATATGTCATCCCCAGTTTACCGCCCGAGCTCGAAGCGCGTCGTCGCTCATCAGATCATCACGGTGGCGCTGGAACTAAAAGCCGGGATGATTTCGTTGGTAGCCTGCGTCGACAGCCTTTTGCTCCTCCTTCCGATCATCGTCCTCCTTTACCTGACGCTTGGACATCTTCTACATCTCTTGCCTCCGGAAGCGAGAGCGATATGCAACGCCCCGCTAGCACATCCGCATCCTCCATCAGATCCAAACCTTCACTCAACGAGGTGCGCATGGGATCTACACCCAATAACACCAGCCCTACCAAATCTTCCACCCTCGAGCGTTCTCGAACCGTCTCCGATCGTCATATTGCAACCTCACCCGCGAGTACCAAATCCATTCACGAGATCTGGAAACCATCCATGTCTCCAGAAGAGGACGCTGCTTCAGCTAACAAGCACTATCCCGTTGGCCGACGAAACAGTAACGCCAGCATGCGATCTATCGGCTCAGCGACTAGTGCGATCCGTCCAGCTGAGACGATTCCAGAACGAGCAGATGATGCGTCGGAACTATCTGGAGATATGAAGGCAAAGGGGAAGGAAAGGACAGTATTTTCGGCTGCTTCGGCTTCGGCTGCTGCTGCTGCTGCGGCTTCAGTCAGTCGACCTTCTTCGTCGACTTCTGCTTCTGCCTTGTCAACGTCTTATACCAAATCCTCACTAGTTGATGAACCACCACAACAACGCGAGAATAGCTATAGTGGACAGTATAGCACACCACTACGTCCTGGTCGATCATCGACTACTTTAAATGGCGGTGGTGCGAATCACCATGATGAACGCGAACGTGAACGGTATCCTACCCCTCCTTCGTCTGCTACACGGGGACAACGTGATTTGGACCATCATTATGACGACAGAAGGGAACGATTGGATTTTATGAATGGGAGTATCGCTGGACCTGGGGATCATGATCATTATGAGTCTGGACCATATGGTCGACAACCTCCTCCGCCTCCACCACCTCCTCCGCCACCGCCAGTACCGCCGGTGTCGTACAACGATAATAGACCTAGTCTTGGACGGCTAAGTTCTTTCACGAGGCCTTCACCTTCTTCGAGGGATGACTACAATGGTCGCGATGGTAAGCCTCTCCGCTCCTTAGGCAAATCTTGGCACTAAAATTAGTGTTTATAAAAATACAGAATCTTATCCCCGCTATGGATCCTCTAGCCAGCCAGTCCCCGTACCAGGTCGTTCACCACACATCCACTCGTCATCTATCGACAACCACCACCACCCCTCTCATCATAATCATAATAACTATAACAACGACCCAGGTGCAGCGAGTACTTCCGCGAGTCCGAGTCCGCATATTGGAGGTTGGAGAGATTGGAACTCCGGTACACAGCCTTATTACTCGCAGGAACGGGATCGTGATCGAGAGCGCGAACGGGATCAACGTGGGGGAGACCGAGAGAGAGAAAGACATGAGCGTGAGCGTGATCAACGCGCGAATTGGCAAAATTCGTTGAGAGGTCGACCTTCGGAGTCGTATATGCACGGATACATTTCCAACGCCAACGCCAACGCTCACACTCGTGATCGCGATAGAGACAGGTTCGGAGACGAATTCGGTGAAGAATTCGATGATGGTCCATATCACCCTCATACGTCCACGAATACCACCACCATCACGTCCTCCGCTTCCCAAGCAACAAACTTTCCTTTCCGTCGACGCCCTCCGACTACAACAACAACGGGCGAGCCTGAAGTCAAGAAACTCGAGGAGCTTCAGAAGAGGGAAGAGGAACTGTCGAAAAAGGAGGAGAGTTTGAAGAAGAGGGAAGAGGAGATAACGAAGCGCGAGGATGAGATTGTGAAGAAGGAGGGGGATGTTAAGAGGAGAGAAGGGGAGATTGGTAGTCGCGAGAGGGAGGTTTCGAAGAAGGATATAAGTGTTATGAAGAAGAGTGGGGAAGTTGCGAAGAGAGAGGAAGAGGTCAAGAGGAAAGAGGATGAAGTGAAGGGTAGGGAAGAGGACGTCACGAGGAGGGAGGGCGAGTTGAAGAAGCGGGAGGATGATGTGAAGGCGAAGGAGGAGGAATTATCGGAGAGGGAGAGTGAGGTTAAAGAGCGGGAGGATGACGCTGAAGCACAGGAGAAGAACTTGTCAGCGATGGAAGAAGAAATCACGTCGCGAGAGGAGGAACTCAGGAATATGACTAGCGAAATCAATAACCAGAAGATTGAACTAGAGCGGCGCGATCGGGTTCTTGATACTCGTGAAAAGGGTCTTGAGACGCGCGAAAAGGCTCTCGACAAACGCGAAGCCGGCATCTCGAAACGTGACACGACAGTCAAGACTCANTTGGCGGAGAACAAAGCNCNCANNGANGCNGCTGAGAAGNTGAAACGAGAAGCGACGGCGATGAAAGAGCAGGCAGAAGCGAAGGAGGCGGAAATTGCGAAACGAGAGGAGGTAGTTAGGGAGCTGGAGGTCTCTGCGAATCGTCTGAGGGACGATGTTGAGAAGAAGCAGAAAGGTTACGACGGGCGAGATGAAGACATCAAAAAACGCGATGACCTTGTTAAACAGAAAGAGGAGGAACTGCGTAAGAAGGAAGAAGACTTTAAACGTAAAACCACTGAAGCTAAACGCCGAGACTTGGATCTCAGACACCGTGAAAACGATGTTAGAGCTAAGGAGTCGGCTCTGGGTAACAAGGATAACGAGTTGAAGGCAAAGGAGGAGGACTTGAGCAGGAGAGAGAAGGAAGTTCGAACGAAGGGCGATGAGATTGAGTTGTTGAAAGAGGATTTGGAAGAACAGGATAGAGAGCTGCAGAACCGAGTGAAGGAGTTGGATAAACGTGCNGAGGAGCTGAGGGAGCAGAAGAAGGTAGTCGAGGGGCGTGATGAGGAGGCCAGGAAGAGGGAGATTTCGATTATGGAAAAGATGAAGATGAAGTTAACTGAGGATGGGGCGGAGAGGGACGATGAGAAGGAGAGGGAACAGCGGGAGAAGGAGTTTAGAGAGCAGTGGGAACGAGAGCAAGAGGAAAAGTTGTCACGTCAGAAGGAAGAGTGGAAGCGTGAGGCCAAGGTGCAGAGGGAAAAAGATAGGATGGAGTGGGAGCGGCAGGAGAAAGAGAATCGGGCGTCTTGGGAAAAGGCTGAGAGGGAGAGAATTGAACGGGAGATAGCGAGAGAGGGAGAAGCGGGAGAGAGGGGAGAGGGAAAAGAAGGATCGCGAAGCACAGGAGGCGCTGAGGGATAGGAAGGAGAAAGAAGAAGAGCTGCGTAAGCGACAAGAGGCAGAGCGTACGCGTGGGTTAGACGAATGGGAGCGAGCAGCAACGCGAAACGAAAGGCTCGACAAGATTGGGAGACAAATCAGCGCATTAGAGAAGCTAACCAGGCGAGAGAGAGGGAGGCTAGGGAGGCTAGGGAGGCTAGGGAGGCGTAGGGAAAGAGAGGCTAGAGAGGCGAAGGAACGGGATGAGAAATCTCGTGACCGATTCAAGGAATTCCAGGAGCAACAAGCGCACATTGCTAGCGAATTCCAGAAACGGGAGGCCGACATACACCGTCAATGGGAAGAGCGTAAACGCCAGAACAGCGCTGGTGGAGAGGCTCCTTGGCCTGGTGCATCTGCTAGCCCTAGTCCTGGTGCAGGTCGTGTCCCACCGACGAGGGCCAACTCTAACGCTAGTGATGCTTGGAATAGTGCCAGCGGTTCGTCGTCGGCTTGGAGTAGCGCTTCTGGAGCTTCTGCGTGGACACCTGGACGTACGACATCGGCGAGTTCCACCGCGTCGGGTAACACTCAGCGACAGAAAACCGGCCCCTCAAGACATCCGTCAATGAATGCTGGTTCATATGCACCGCCGCCTCCGCCGATGTCAGAGGCTGAACGTATGCGCAAGATGGAGGAGGACAACCGAGAACGTCAGGAGCGATTCCGACTGGAGCAGGAACAGAAATATAGAGAACAGCAAGCGAGGATGGCCAGAGGGAACCTCTCGGTGCACGACATGCAGCAAATTTATGCCTATCACGACACGCAATGGACGAATATTTCGAATCGAGACTCGGACCTACGCTGGAGTCATTTCCCCTGGCCTATGTTCGTAATGCCTACCAGCCCTGAGGCGGTTAACGGCGGTGCTATTTATGCTTATCTGAGTGCCGAGTGCTATCCTGACAAGGACAAGAGGACTATGAAGGACAGGATAAAGGATCAGATTAAGAAGTGGCATCCGGATCGGTTCGAGACCAAGTTGTTGCCGAAGGTTATGGAGGCCGAAAGGGAGTTGGTGAAGGCAGGTGCGGGTGCGGTTGTCAGATGTCTGAATGACTTGTTGGCATTATGAGACGTTTTCTGGCTTTTTCGTTGGTTCTTCTGTTTAACGTTCATCATTGCGATATCTATGGAACTTGTATGTATACCCCCTCATCTTCATGTTTGTACAATTATCATGGCACAGTCAAATTGGAAATGGATAAAGTAGTTTTTGAGGCCTTCTACTCGACCTGTTGGATTGGTTGTTCAAGCTAAAAGAGCGACCTGGGACTCTAATGAGCTACAGTGCCAAATCGTTGGTGCCGCACTCGGCTCAATGACGTCAAGAGTCGACCGAACCGCATTGACAGTGTTCCATCGCCAACACAAAATAGCGCTTGCCTCAGCTCTATGATTTTGAATCTATAACATATTTCGCAGACGACACTATCCGACAGACTTCATCAGTTGGTTAAGTCCGATTCCCGAGGACGCCGACGATCAGAAGTGGCTTGATGGGGCTGGACAGCTGCGTATGTTCAAGCTATAATTACCCAGCTACTTTGCGCACGAGGCAGCCTGAGCGACTCTCCGAGGCCCACGATGGCGAGCAACTAACTTCATCCGCAGAGTGCAGCAAAGAAAACGTGCAATAACGGAAGCGGCATACTAGAACTTGAATCCAAACTTGGACATAGACAGGTTCCCCTCAAGTCACGCTCTCAGCGATTTCTTGCCGCTATCAACAAATCATCTGATAAACGTTTAACTTTCGCAAACATGATTCCCGTGTGAGCTATCGAGATCCAACACATTGATCGCTGCTGATTCTGGTCATTGATAGGCAAGATTTGTACCGCGATCAGCGGGAAAGCCTAGTGCAAGGAGCAAAGAAATGGACAGAGGCATCGGCGTTACCACCTCCGCCACCACTTGGAAGCCTCCCTTCACTAGTTACTGAAGACGAATTCAACCGAACGAGTGGTCAGGAACTACCTCGCCACTTCGTGGATTCTTACTGGCATCAACCTGAGACTGTAGTAACTCCTGAAAGATCTACCATCCATTCAAATAGAACAACGCACAGTCCATCTCCTCTACGTCCATACCCCCTATTCAAACGTCGCAAAGGATACTGGAATCGTAGAGGTGACCACATCACTTCCGAAGGATATATCGTCTATCCACCAGGTCCTCTGGTGTATCCGGAGGATTTGGATGACTATCCAGATGGTAAAAATGCTGGGTATATGAATGAGTATGGCACCAGGGCTGCTTGGGCTCTACGACCTGAGTTGTCAATATCCCAGGGAGACTATGAATCAGTGAGTCTTCGAGTAGAGTTTACCAAAGTTTCGGGGAGGATAATCATCATGTTGCAGCTTATTGAATGGATCGAGGTTGACGAGTAAGTCATTTCCCATTCTTTCGCCTCTGTTATTTAATGATATGAACTGCTTTAGACGCGCGAATTATGCAATGAGAATGCTTGCCAAAATCCTGGGTTCGGTGTCTGATTACAGGAAATTCCTGAAGTCTACTGAAGCAGAGGCAGAGTTACTCCTCAACGTTTTACACAAGGTACTAGTAATTCAATTCATCTTCGTCTAACACCTGATGCCCATTCTGAACAAGCTTCTCGACTCTCGCCATGTACCGGACCATTATCGGGGGTCTACAGTTTCAGCGATGATGCGCCTTTGCAAAGCATCTGGAACCTACCCTCGACGCCTAGATTTGCAGGGCGTCAAATTTGAACCGACGCCGCTTACCTCTGGTGCTTACGGTGAAATCTTTCAAGGTGAATTGGGAGGCTTTTCCGTCTCTCTCAAAGTCAACCGAGTTTTCAGGCGGTCTGAGCATGATGTCAAATACTTGATTTCAGTCGGTTATTTCTTGTTTTTCCGAGCGACTATGAGGAAACTCACTCCACGATGAATATACAGACCTATGCGAAAGAAGCTGTAGTTTGGAGCCAATTGAAGCATCAGAATCTACTTCCTTTCTATGGAATCCATCGTTTAGAGAAAACCTACGGACATGGACGTATCGCGTTGGTATCGCCGTGGATGCAGAACGGTAATATATCTGAGTATCTTGGAAAAAACCCGGAAGCTGCTAGATTCCCCCTGGTAAGGCCCATCCCTAGTTCACGATTCCAATGACATATGTCAGGGCTTTGAAGATCCTTGACACTCTACAAGGCTTGAACTACCTTCACATACAATCCATCGTCCACGGCGACCTGAAAGGGGTAAGTAACGTAATTATCTATGCACTGCAGGTCGGGAGACTGAAGAGTCATGCTTAGGCGAACATTCTGATTACACCAGAAGGATCAGCTTGCCTTGCTGATTTTGGCTTGTCCTCAATCGATCACCCAGATATATTGCAATGGACCTCACTCTCAACAGTCTCCCCCGTTGGTGGTACTCCCAGGTGGCAAGCTCCTGAGATGATGACTGCGGAGGATACCGCTTTCCGACCTACCCGAAAATCGGACATATATTCAGTGGCTTCGGTTATGTATGAGGTTTGAAAAACGCTCAGCCGAAATTTGAAATTTGATTCTCATGTCTGAAATGTTCTGATTGTCAGGTTTTCGTGGGACAGGTCCCTTATTACGAATATCGGAATAGTGCTGCTGTCCTACACCAAGTTATCATGGGGAGAAGACCGACCAAGCCATCTCCATCTCAAGCAGCGACATTGGAGCTAACAGAGGACATTTGGACGATAATGGAACAATGCTGGGCTACCTTCCCTGAGAAACGACCGACGATAGAGGAAGTCGCTGCTCTTTACAACCAGGCCGAGCCAAACGCGTTGACATTCACAAGATTGATTGAACGAGAACGACATCGACTCAGCCTCCGTGGCTCTAGAATACCTGAGCCCNGATCCTCGATGCCTTNCTCGCAAGATTTCCGAAAGCGGCTGGAAGAGCATGAGCTCGACGTCTCCGATGCTGAGCTAGAGCTTCTTGAACGACTGACCCAATCGCCATCTACTGCTCCGTCTCCATTTCTCACCTCTGCCAGTGAACCACCGCCCTCACCCTACACCAAGATCAGTAAAGCTGAGGAAGAGGAAACGTTTATCTCGACTTCGGACGGAGAGAAAGGAGAACTACGCGAGTTGCGTGGAATAGAGCAAAGAGGGTTGGGTGAGCAAGAGCGAGAGACGCTTTTACAGACACAAGAAGCGGAGCTAATCAGGAAAAGAGAAGAGAGACAGGCGAGGGAACAGGAGGCTAGAGAGGAGAAGAGTGAAGAGAAATCTCATAGTCGATCCAAGAAATTTGAAGAGCAGCGAGCATGGTTTGCTCGCCAATTCGAGAATCGGGAGGCAGATGTTCAGAGTCAACGGGAAGAGCTCCAGCGTCAGAATGGAGTAGAACAGAAAACGAGGCCAAGGAAACGCAATTTCTCAGTACACGACATGCAACAGATCTACGCGTTCCACGAGACAAAATGGAACAATATTTTGAGGAAAAAAGACTCGGAACTGCGCTGGACCAGTTTCCCCTGGCCCATGTTTATGATGCCAACCACTCCTGACGCGATTAACGGCGAAGCAATACTTGCTTATCTGAGTGCGGAGTGCTACCCTGAGAGCAGTGGTGATATCGAGAGCAGCGTGAAGCAGAGGATTGAGAGTCAGATGCAGAAATGGGCTCCGGATCGGCTTGAGACCAAGTTCTTGCCGAGGGTGGTGGAGGGTGAAAGAAGTCGCGTGAAAAAGGCTGCTGGTATAGTCTTTGGGTGTTTACAGGATTTGTTTGTTTCGTGATATAACAATGTTCTGAGATTTCTTCGCAAAATCCTGTCCGGCGTAGTCGCATG
Source organism: Leucocoprinus birnbaumii (assembly GCA_027627405.1). Classification (NCBI taxonomy): domain Eukaryota; kingdom Fungi; phylum Basidiomycota; class Agaricomycetes; order Agaricales; family Agaricaceae; genus Leucocoprinus; species Leucocoprinus birnbaumii. Next base: position 8,645 of record JANIEX010000914.1, read on the forward strand.
GAGCACATCTGCTGTCTTCGTTGGCCGTGACAAGGCTGTATACAGCGAATCAAGGATCCCCATTACCCCATGTTTTGCTCTATATTTCTCAAGAAAAANGCACCCCAAGCGCCCTCTTTTTCATGGGCGCTTACCAGCATCGTCAGATCCTGATTCCCAGTCCAACTGGGAATCCAAAGATCGTCATTCAGGTATTTGAGTTACCATGGGAATCAGCTGCGATTAGTATGTCCGTAGTGTGGTTTTTGCAAGATATCAGGCAAGGGCATGTGGGCTTACGAACAAGTCATACGACGCGTCGCGACACGTCTGACAACCGCCTTCTGTATAGAAGCGCCGATTGACGTCACTGATGTGATGGATTGATGCGGAGTGTAAAAAGGTAAATTTATCATTATCACTGTCAGTGTGCGCTGACAACGAATAAGCCAGGTCGATATCTCTAGTAGCAAAGCTGTGGGTCTACATAATACTGCAGTATAAGTCTACGAGGATATTTACATCATTAATAGAATATATACAAATGATGATCCATATGATATCATAGTACGTAGGTGTGCCGAGGAACGCTAAAATAGCGGAAATGTGTAATCTCGTGTCAGCCCAAGAAACCTCTGCCAATTCATGGTCGATAAAGCTGTGTCTTGAATACACAGGCCACTCCACGAGCATGTAACTTCGTGGGATGGAGGGTGGTATTAAATGTTGTCCAGTCGTACGGCCGTGTATGGGCGCCACGAACGTCGTATGTTAGATTTGCGGTTCGTAGCCTTGGGAATCTCGAATCCAGCATAACATCGAGTTCTTTGGCAAAGGTTTCCATCCATTCGTGAAGATCTGTTGGCCAGGGAAACGAAATGGAGAAGCTGAAGGTGATGTCAACAATTTCGAGGATTTGCGGGGAGGGGATTTGTGAGAGGAAGGGAAAGAGCCATTTGCGGAAGGAAGTGTTCAAGGTGGTCATGGTCTTTTCGTTCCCTTTGAGACTTGCTCCAAAGTGCAGGTGAAGGCGCTTCAATGAAGTGAGAGAGACGAGATCGGATCGAGCGATTTGAAGACCATCAAACGAGGCTAAAATCAAATTTTAGTCAGATATATCGTGAACGAGAACCAGATGTGACTAGACGTACTGTTCTGCCAGTCAGTGAACCGAAACTCCTCAAGGCGGCGAGCAACGGCCCCAAACTTCAGCAACAAAGATCCAAGATCTATCATGACATTCTCCGGTACCGCGCCGTCGTCTCTCGAATGGATGTTACATCGAAGAGAATTGACAGATTGCAGAAACGCGTAAGCTTTATCTGTCTGCCATTCGATAAACGTCCGGAACTCTCGGATATTTCGGGCGCCAACGATCTGAAAGTCCGTAAGCGCCCCAAGCCTTCGAGTCTCGCCCTCGGCCGGAAATACAGGCATCACTGCTGAAGCAAGAGTAGTTGCCTCGATGCATAGTCTCTTTCCCGTAAAGTAACGCAAAAGACAGAGGGGAAAGTTTTCTGCCGCAAGGATCTGCAACTCTTGCAAAGAAGGGAGAGAGAGGAGCCGCACGAGCGGACGAAGGTGATCCTCCGCGGAGGTGGACCCAATTAAGCACCTTCCAGTGAATGACGAGCTTTTTGAGCGCGTGCAGGCGGTTGAGGAAGTCGGTGAACTCGGAGCGCGGAAATTTAAAGTTGGCTTCGGTGTAGATAGTGAGGCCGTCGATGAGGGAGGCGTGTTCGTCCTGGAAGAAGAGCAGAGGGTGGGCTGGGTCGGCTGGATTGATGGTGTAGGGCGTCGAGGGCTTGAANGGGCTCGCCATGAGAGTGATGTCGATGATGGGTGAAAATGGAGATCAGGAATCAATATGGGCGCATCTCCCTCGTCTCCCGGGAATTCTCCAGTTTAATACTCGCTCGGCTTGTGTCTTGTGGTCCTCGGTGGCCTATGGGGGGTGATACTGAGAGTTTGTCTTGACAACCGTGCATCGCGTCTAGCCTGGCTTTTGTGGGCAGCGTGATGATTCCACCTGCTGGACTAATGAAGACGTCCCTAAAATCTGTGACCCCTTGAGCAGAGAAGATGATAGCGTTGTGTGTCAGGGTTGTGGCTGCACTGCGGTCCAGAATGTGCCCTGCCTGAGAGCAACAGGCTCTTATGGTCTCTTATCGGACCTTGCCTTCCCGAGCGCCTAACAAATTTACCCCAGACTTCCACGGCTGATGCCGTCACTAGCTCGGCCAAGTCTCGGAAATCCCTCTAATAGACTATTTACAGGCGACATTTCTGACTCTGACATTCCACGGCGCCCGTCCAACGTCGCCTACCATGTCCACAAAATTTTCTGACTTGACGGCATAGCAATCGCTGTGACCCTCTGTGGCTGGACGGCCACGCCTCCTCAATGCGTTTGCGCTTACTCAATGCAAAGAACCACCCTGATTCTCGCTCCAGGGACCGCAAACAATATATGGGGCCTATGTGCGGAGGAAAATCCAACCCCTACTCCAGGCGGGTGTCATGAGAAGAACAATGCTAACTGCGCTCAACAGAATATCAGAACAAGGAACATGAATACTAGATGAAGACAATGGCTTCACCGGTGTGAAAGATTAATTAGGCGAAGGAAGTACATAATAATATTGATGGCAATGGCCAAGCTTCGACTTCAAATGTCACGAACCCAAAATGAACAGTCCAACCCGCGTTCGTTCAACTGAGAAGGTTGATTCTCGGCATTGAACTGCATCCACTGCTCATGCCCACCTACGCCGTGGAATTGGAACCCCAAATTCACCTGCTGTAGTCTAGGAAGGCTACGAGCAAGATAAGAATCTAACTCCCTCCATAATTGTCCCATGCTTTCAATCAAAAGCTTCAGCCACCGAGGCGGGCGTGAAAACAGCACCTGATATGTGATATCAAGGGAAGTGATACTGGANAACGACGGCCCGGGTGAAAGACCCGAGAGCAACGCCGTGAACCAATCCCTAAATGCTGTATTCACCTCGCGCGGACTTTCAACACGCTTCACCCGTAAATGAGCCTCCAGACTGGATACACTCCGAAGTGAAGTGTGCTCATGAAGCCCGAGANTATGTCCGATCACAGCATCTAATTCGCNAGTAATAAAATAAAGGAACACCACGTTAGTTTTGTGACTCGATCATNACAGAAGGAAGAATTCCTNACTGGGTCTTTCNTCCTGCACCCTGAGTTCTCGGATTCTTGATCCATCAAGGAACCGCAGAAAATGTCCCACCAGCTGNANATTCCTCTCTGACTCAAAATCAGGTTCATCGNTGCAGGTAACGGATAAGAATTCCAGACTCCGTAATGAATCANGGAGTTCAGGCTGGTTCTGGAAATGCTCCATAAACGCCACAATGTTCCGTTGTCCGACCAACGACAGTCTTTCTAGCGCCCGTACTGCCACAGGTGCTTGTTCTGAGACTACAGGTGANGGAGCTGGTATTCGATGAATGAGGGTGCCGGCGAATGTAAGGTGTAAGTGTACTCCATTGAACCTCNGAAGTAGGTCCAGGGGGAAATTTTGTGATGCGACGATATCCAGCGAGTCGAGAGAGTCGAGAGTGATGAGCCAGATAAGCGCCTCACGCTGATCACTAGTAATAGCATTCCAGTCAAGGGAGTGCCAAGAAATGTGGAGCGACGATAGTGATGTCAATGTCGAGAGGAAGGGGGGAAGGGAAGGGTGCATGAACGGTGATTCTCCAGGTCCAGCTATCAGCGACAAATGCTTAATGCGTGGTCGTCGTGGTCTGCTCCCATTTGTTGGCGGTGATCTCGGTGGAGAAGGGGANCAAAGGGTCTCTAGTCGAGGATTGGACGGATTTATCGTCANTCGTTGTTGATTTTCTCGGGCATGNTTGGAGTGGGAGCCAAGGGTACGGTTGGGAAGATCAGNAGGCATTACGAGAAGNGGAGGCGGAAGGATTCAATGAGGGAANAGATAGTGCTGGGCGGGGAATAGAATGAATCCACAANAAACGACGAGAGGGGACAGAAATATGGCGGGGAGGGGGGAATGATATCCCACGGCGTCGGANTCGCATAANAGGAGNAGGGGAGTTTATCAAAGGCCCTCCATCTCGTGTACGGTTAAACGCCAGGCGCAAATTAGCGGTCACGATTTCGACNAAAAAAAGGAGTTTGCAAATTTGAGGAGCCTAAAAGCCCCATTGTAAGAGAGATCGGAACTGTCAAGGGTAATATCCGGGCTTCTAGATTCCTCACAGCTTTGTCACCACGTTTTCCGATACTGCANCTGAGAGCCGTGTAGGAATGTGCCACACACCTCGAAGCGAGAGAGTAGTGTCCATCAGGTAAGGAAAAAACTAATTATACCACCCTCTGCCGTCTTTCGGGAAAGGCGAGAAAAACGCGCTCCTATCCAGGTTTGTACTGCATAGGACTTCTTCCTGCTCACGGTCTTTGCCAAGTGAACCTGAACCCTTAATAGCTAGAGAAATTCCCCGGTGTCCCATTTGAAAGGCTTCAATTTTAGGTGGCTGGTGACCCTAGCCGAAACCCAGTGAGAAGTNAGAACCATCGATTGCACCCTTAACGACCACAAATAGCTCCCCCAAANGCCCGACCAAAATCAGCACAGATCAGCCAGTTCTTAGCCGCCGCAGTCCGATCGCGCGTTGTGCGTGTTGAAACACCCAAGAAGCCGGGTGTATCATCAGCAAAGAGTCTTCAATCTCAAGCCATCGAACAACCTTCTCGTCCGTCTACACGGATGTTTCACCTGCAACCCCCAAGAGATAACCACGCAACAGGATAATGGCAGAACTTGAACCCTGAAAAATACCAGGAAAGGACATATCATCAGAAGCCCCGCGGATCCAGCGCGTGGCTGACGGGAGCCCTCTTTTCCCATATGAGCCACCTCCGACTCGGAAACCTTAATTTTCGTACGCGCTCCCTANAAATTCGCGCGTACGGAAATCTCGAGTGGATAGGNCCAGTGTGACCAGGTGATTTAATCCTGTCCCAAGNAGTCAAGAGATGATAGAAGCTATGTCACGTTGGACCAATGAAGAGAGNTACGACCCGGCTAGTAAGCATCAATGATTTCATGATGGCAGTGGTAAATATGGACCTACATACCCAGGGGTGCGTGACGTCAATATGTGAACTTGATTAGCAACTCAACAATGCAACAGTAAGGGCGAAGTNTNTCTGCTTTCACTACAATCAAGCCATATTGATCATGATTTTGTGCGGAGAACCACATCAAAGAAGTAGAGACGAGTACGGCACCCTCGCTATACTTATGTATCGTTTATTGCACGATCAACGGAAATCAGATAGGAATGCCCCTGCGACATTAATGTCGTCATACTTCCACAAGATATCTACTCGCTCACACTCGTCTTGATATCTAGTCGCCTGCATCCNCCATCATATCAGAACTACCCNTACNGACGACTCGGGAAGTGTAATGTAGCCCACACTACTGCAGGCTTTAAAATAGAACCACCAAGAAGCCTTCCGCACTCGTAGCGCTCATTCCGANACCCGTGGACACCTACTTAATGCGACTCGGAAACCTAATAAGCTCGGCCTCTACTTNNCATCCGAGCAAAATTATACGTTATGGTATGACGTCGAGCCTGACACNACAAGTTGTCATTTCATNANGAAGAATTTTGATCATCCAAAAATTCCTCACAATCATGAGGTCTTTCATTTATACACAGGAAAGAATCGACATTACAAATACAGTAAAGCATGTCGTGACGCACGGACCATGTTGAAGTCCGCCTCAAGAAAGCAATCCCAATGGTGTTGAATCGTCTANGNAGGAGATGGAGCACGAGATAAGGAGAGAAAATGGTAACGGAATCCAAGATCCAAANGTGATAACTATCAGGCAAGACCCGCTTTTATNGCAGAGTCGAAACTNGACAACTAAGGAAANCCGGNAATTAGAAATCCTCGTGGTATCCAGCGGGCTTTTGNAGGTTGGNGGTGTCAACGCCAGGAAGGGGCCACTTGCTAGCGAAGGCACGGACTTCGTCACGGAGCTGTTTCACCTGAGCGAAACCCTCCTTGCCCTCCTCTTGCTTGGTAGCGACACGGACGAAGTCCTTGAGNAGTTTGCTGCCAGCTTCCTTTTGGAGAAGTCGGGAGAGCTGAACNGCACGGTGAAGGAAGTCAGCGACAACCTTCACGTCCTCTTCTTTCATGTCACGCGAAGTCAGGGCAGATGTACCGAGACGGATACCACCAGGGACCTGGGCGGATGCGTCACCNGACACAGCGTTCTCTGAAAGAGTACATCAGACAGAGTAATAGGGTCACACGAGCCCTAAGAATACTCACTGTTGATGGTGATGCCCATGAGATCGCAAACCTTCTCAACCTTGCTTCCGGTCAGGCCGAGAGGTCGNAGGTCCCAGAGGACAAGATGGTTGTCGGTACCTTCGGTCTGGAGCTTNTAGCCATGAGACACGAGGGTATCGGCNAGAGCACGAGCGTTGGCGATGACCTGCTTGGCGTANGCCTTCCATTCAGGTTGGGCGACCTGATNGAGAGCGGTGGCGACGGCAGCNATNGTCTNAAATCAATATCGGATCAGTCTGCTGATTANACACNATCATTCCACGGATAATTACATTGTTATGGGGNCCGCCCTGACAAGCGGGGAAAACAGCATCNTTGACACGCTTCTCAAGGTCAGGAGCATTGGGATGATCCTTCCTGAAGAAGATGAGACCAGCACGGGGGCCACGGAGAGTCTTGTGTGTCGTAGTGGTAACGACATCGCAGTACTCGAAGGGGTTGTTCAGCTGCCTGNGCGGCGACGAGNCCAGAGGTATGTGCGATGTCGGCCATGAGCCATGCGCCCTCCTTGTCAGCGATCTCGCGGAGCTTNGCATAGTCCCAGTCACGAGGGTACGCGGAAGCACCGCAGATGATGAGACGGGGCTTGAAAACTTTGGCCTGCTGAGCAAGACCAGCGTAGTCAATGAGGTTNGTGTCGGGGGTGATAGCGTAAGGGTANGACTGGAAGTAGATAGATGACGCAGTCATCTTCTTCTTAGCGGTCTAAAAACAGAATANAANTAACGCCCGTAAATANACCAANATCCGTAGCCGACTTACATAGTAGCCGTGGGTAAGGTGACCGCCATCGGGAAGACCAAGACCCATAAGACGGTCCTGAGGTTGGATGAGAGCAGTNAAGGCAGCGAAGTTGGCAGTCTANGNAAAATNATATAAGAATNCAANGAATTAAATTCAAANTCGAATGACTCACGCTTCCAGAGTAAGGCTGAACGTTAACACCCCATTTTGCAGNGTCGAGGTTGAACGCGGTGAGAGCACGTTTCCGGCAGAGAATCTCGAGCTCGTCAATGTACTCATTACCACCGTAGTAACGGGCATTCGGTAGACCCTCTGAGTATTTGTTGGTGAGGATTGAGCCATTGGCCTCCATAGTCGCAAGACTGGTCAAGTTCTACAACGTGTGAGTNTCGTGAAGCGGAAGAGCTGGAAGCAACACACCTCCGAAGCGATGAGCTCGAGCCCAGTAAACTGCCTCCATGTCTCCTTATCGATGATGTTTTTCACCTCCGGATCGATCTCTGCGAGAGCGCGTAGAGAACCTTGTTCTGAAGGTACGGGGTATGAGAAACTGGGTGGGTGGAGTCAGAACCTGAAAACTCACAAAGTCGGGAGTCGTGGATGTTGCCATTGTGCGTAGAGCGAGACGGGAAACAGGATAGGACCTCGAAGTGATGGCAGTCCGGATTAAAGGCCTCGTCAGAAATCTCAACATGGCAAAGACCAAAGTCAAAAATTATGGTGTCGGATAAAACCGAAATCCATCGATCAAGCGATCGGCTTTATAATCCCGAGCCACCTGACTCACCTGCCTCTTNAAGACTCTCCCCGCCCTGTCCGGCGCCCCCACACGCCGCCTCAGCACAGACGTCGGGCACAAGTCTCTTCATCCTCAACAACAATGCAGCGACTTGCTTTTCTTTCTCCCTGCGCCAGGCTTCCGAAATGAACGCAGCCCATCTTCTCGGGCATAGATCGACAACCTAAACTAATCGTGGCGGCTGATCACATCACTAGTGCATCATTGACATCAGCATCACTCAAAATGATCTCGAGTTACTGTACTTTACCCCCGTTTGCCTTTCCCCTCCGTTTGTCCTCGTCACATTGGTCACATCATTCTATCTCTCTTTAGAGCGTGACAAAGCGTGACGACGAGCTCTTTTTCTATCTCACTCAATTCTGTAGCTTTTCGAGTAGAAAAAGCTGGAATGTAGTCTCATGGTGCCGTGTATTGTAGTCCTAAATTTTGATGGGAGTCGGAGGAGGAGAATATAGAAAGAGGACA
>JANIEX010000915.1:0-16919 GCA_027627405.1 Leucocoprinus birnbaumii
GCCACCTCTCAATTAGAACAATTCATGAGCATCCCCGGCCAAGATCTCGAAGAGGTGAGATCACAAGCGTATATCTTAACGCCGCTCTTAATCACCCTCTACGCCCTAGCTCATGCTCATGGAGGCCATGCGCCTATCTCTCATCGAGCATGAAGAACACCAACGAAGAGAAGCAGAAGAGAAACGGAAACGAGAGGCCGCCGCCGCCGCCGCAACCCCAGAGGGGGGGAGCCCATCCACCGAGAGCGGTCCAACACCTCAACCCGCTACCATCGGACCTTCATCATCACTAGCAACACCTCCATCTAGTTCATCTACCATCCCATCTTCATCCCAAGCCTCCTTGGCACCCGTATCCGCATCTCCAGCATCTGCCATCAGCGGCCAAAGCCAAAGCAATGAATCCGATACCGGACAACCCACCAAATCTCGGTCTATCAATTCACGAAGTAATCATGAATCAAATGGCAATGGCGGGAATGAATCTACTTCGTGGAATCAACGAGTGGCTGGTAATCCGCCACCGCCGTTTAGTGCTCTGAATGCGGCTTTGGTCTCTGCTTCTACTGCTGCTGCGATTCTTGGACCTCCGGCGGGTTCTCCGTCGCGAAGTGATAATACGACGGTTCCAGCTATCACAGTCGATAATGCTCATACGAATTCTACATCAACATCAGGATCGAATGGTATTAATGATAATGATGATCATCCACCAGCACTACCACCGAAATCGACTCTTTCGACAACAACAGCAACAGCAGCAGCATTGGGTACGGGCACCACTGGCACTGATGCTGCGAGTTCGTCGTCGTCGTTGAGGGAACAGCCGGAGTGCCATTTAGACGAGACGAGTTATGGACAGCTGCCGAGTTCACCTGAATCGGTGGATGGAGTGCTTCGTGAGCCTTTGTTGGCGGCTATGAATAAGCAGAAGGCGGAGAGGAGTGAGAGTGTAGAGAGTGCGGAGTCGCAGGATGGACCGACGGTTGATGGGTAAATCAAGCTTTTATAATTAATCTACTTTTCGATTCTTAGGTACTGATGTCTCTCATGCTATAGCTCACTTTGATTTTCGGTTACCTCAGTGGAGGGAGGAGTTGGTTGATTTAGTTAGTTGGTCAGAGTGGAGGTTTGGTTAGGGTTTGAAGTTGTGTGTATGTCATATGTGCAGTGTCCTGTCGACTGCGTTTTGGTGTGTTTCGCTGTCGAAAAATAACCCAAAGATATCATACGTATATATACTCCGTATCACCCCTCCTCCTTTTTCACACTGCTACCACGCAAATCGCAGCCTTCTCGTATCTAGTCGCCTATCCATCACTTCACCTCTCCCCCTTGACTCCATTTAGACTTTTTCATGAGACTTTGTGTAGTTTTTGCATTGCCTGGTTTTCGCAGATATCATGGTTTGAATATGTCTGTCATGGTTGTGATTCGTGGATTATGGTCCCTCCTCTTGACTTTTTTTTTTCTTCCCAGTTGTCGTATTCCCGACAGATAGGGACTAGTGACTACGATTCTATTACCCTTCATACACACTGTTGCTTATTTGCATGCTTCTCTGACCGTCACCTATTCACTGTTGACTTTTCCGTGTCATTTATGTTAGTAATTCTACCCCATTGTCGCTGATGTTCGTTTCGGAAGCCCTTCAGTTAGTAATCGCGCTCCCGCCTCTAGTAAACTGGGATCAATGCACCACAGTGCATTACATTGAAAACCCATACAGATCCGATGCTCAGAATGTGAAACGTTTGTCTCCTGGCCACATAGAAAGCTTCACCTTCTGCACCTGCCCAGCGACAACCGAGCCCGGGGGACGATCTAATCCAGCAAACCAGACATCACCACAATAGTAATCTATCCTCTTCGGTCCTATTTCCCTTTCCGCTTCTCCTCGGAGACCGATCGTTCTACACCTTGTTTCGTAGGCTTCGTGAATTTGTTCCCTACGCTCCTCCGGTATTTTTTCCCAGTCCTTCTCCTGCATCGGCTGTAACATAAACTGGAATATCCTAACCAAAACATCTCCGACCGTAATGGGGAGCGGCATCCGACCGACCAATCTGTGTGTATCAACGAGCCGCAACTCGATACACCATGACTGGTCTGGGCCACATGTGATGTCGAGTGCTGTAGTTGGCGGGTGTACAGCGGGTACCCCAAGCTCTTCGACAGGAAGATACTCAAGTGTCGAAGACTCCTTTTCATCCTGACTGTGCATAAATCGCATCGGTCCAAATTTGGCAGATGATAGATCGAACACGATCAAGTTGGGCGAATCGTACAGTAGGATCGTTCGTATCCCGTTGGACAAGGAGTATGTACCCGTTGGAATATTGGGGGGATCGCGCGTGGGGCCGTAACTCTGCTGAGGGGGAAAGATGGGAAGTGGATCTAAATCATACGCTGGAGTGAAGTCTGGTGCAGGGGCAACGGATGTTGGGTTGCCCCATATTAGTGCCGGTTGGCTGGCAGGAGACTCCCAGTGACGAGATCTGCTCATCGGTATCGCCTGAGCAGGCCCGGGAGTCTGGTATGAAGGACTTTGTGGGCGTCTGATAGGAGTACGTCCGAGTCCATGATAGAGTCGGTCTGATACTGACATCTTGGGGTGAGCGCTCAGCTAAGATATTTAGCTGGCTAGTAGAAGAGGGGAAGGCGACAGCTTGTGCGCACGAAGTCAGCGAACAGAAATTGGTTGCTTGTTGAAGACGACGAGATATGATTGCAAGTGGGCTTTAGGTTGTAGCCTAAGGGGTGATAGAGAAGGTAGAAGAGATCTAGAAGTTGTTGACGCCTGACGGGGATTAGTAGGAGGTTGTTTGAACAGTACCTGATACCTGCATAAACCAGGCCTTGGGCCAGCAGCATAGAGAGGTGCGTCTGGACAGCGTCACTTCTTTGATGCTGTGATCATATCTGTAGAGTAATTGATAACGATAACGAGAGCGCACATTGTGTATTTGTGTGTGCAACACGAGGCCATTTTGAGGCTGTAGTCCTTCAGATGACAATGTAGTGCAAGGTAGTCCGGTACGTTCATGTGATCCTGATGGCATCCGCCGTCAAATCAGTCGAAGTAAATGTTAATACACAACTTGATTCAACTTCGCAGCTCTTCACATGCAAATACGAGCTTGAGGGCGCTCATCTCGATTTTACGAGCGTGATGGGGGTCACTCCCTAGAGCTCGTTGATTCGACGACTGACGCTTTTTGAAGAGACCAACCAGACCGATCTTCCTCTCAGAGACGATTCGCGCCAGTCTATCAGAGCTCACGTCAGGTCCGGAATGTAGTCTTGTTTATGGGGATTTCTCGGTACTTACTCCGTATGTAAGCTCAAGTATACTTTCCCAAGAAGAAGCCTTGACATTTGGCGCCGGAGGCTCTGAAGCTTATGCAGATTCACATCCCCCTCGGCTAATCCCCAATGTCATCAAGGCTCGACCGCAAGGCTTCCGGTACTCCCATTGGTGCTCCAACTTAACGCCTTCTAATACTTCACATTCGCCAGCAGATTCAAATAAAGGGCCGCTTGACTACCTGACTATTGATGGCAAAGAGGTGGCTGCTTCAGTAGGAGAACTTCAAACGTGAGCGCTTGCCGAGAAGGAGTGTACAGTCTGTCTAATACACACTCTTCAGCTCGATAGAAGAATTGAGAACTCAAGTAAGCTTAGTGCTCTCGCGAGTAAGCTTCAGTATTCTCAAATCCTTCTAGCTCCAAGAACTCGCAAACAAATGCCTAGGCCTCAGTCGAGTTGCAGGACTGCTGCTAGCTATTAGACGTGCCATGGAACTTCTGCCACATATCTATGACGCTTTTTACTGGAATGGGATATGTCTGGCTCCAGAGTTTTATGATCCAGTTCCCTCTCCGAAAGCTTTGCACGGGAAGTGGAAACAGCTACCTTCAAATCTGAAGGCATTAGCAGAGGCTTTCCTTCAATTGCACGTTCGAATCAACGAGTTCAAGGCATTGGCAGTACGCATCTGTATGTCCCAAATTCTGAATATTCAGCTCAATAAACGCTTCCCAGGACGAAGATTTGCCTCTTAAGAACATATTAGAAGTTCTCGAACAGAATTTAAGGGTAAACAGCCGCATATCTTCCTTGGGAAATCTTCCACGAGCTCAAAGTTATGAGTAGTACCGTGCTTCTTGCGCCCGTGAATATGAAGGTAAGCCTCATTAACATGCCTTACCGGGATTTGACTGACCACTCTGGTTAAAGCTCGATCGAACACTCGTGTAATACGATATTATGTTCACCAATATATATCCGACCTTATAACCGATTTCAAGGACCTAGCTATTCAAGTGAAGGGGTTTGCAGGGGACGGTGAGTAACGCGGAGGTTTGGCTCCGAATGGCTCCGAAAGCTTACGGCCAAAAAGGTATCACTGCAATACGATACGAACAAGAACGATCTTCGAGGAATTTCCAAGTTGTCCTTACAGTCTCAACTTTTTTCTCAAGCGTTACGGGAAGTGCGCTCCAGATGGCAGTGGGCACGGATCCGGGCTCGCGTCCGGGCGTTCTGCGCCTCACCTTGGTCCTCTGGTTTACTTCTATGGTATTCAGCATAGGCGCAGCTATGAACAGCTTGCTAGCCATTGGATGGAGAGGAACAAGCCTGTTCGTGTTCATGAACAATTTGGACCTTTCTTTTCTCTAACGAAAGACAATAGAGGCAAACGCGGAGATCAGTTACCTCGGTGGGCAAAGAAGTGGACAGAAGAATTGCAACTTGTTTTTCTTGGAGCATCGATTGCGACCTTCTCTGTTGGCCTGGTAACATATACATTTTCTTCTTCTGAGCAGGTGTGTCATTTATCGTCTGAGGGTCGAGGTTCATCCAAGGTTGATGTTACAGCACAGTCATCCTACACCCCTCCTATAACACTTGGTTTCTCTAGTATAGTTCTCATCGGAGGAACAAGTGTCTTGATCTGGATGATTCTAGACACACGAAACCTGGCCGAAAAAGATCTGACCGTGGTATCAACGCCTCATGCCCACCCAAGAATAAGACTTCGAGAGACCTTCAACGCTGTCAGGAGAATGGCTGCAGCCGCAAATGCCTTTGCATCAGTCCGAGGGCTTAGCAGCCCAGGGCAGCAATCTGAGCTTATCCCGAGTCTCAATCTCAAGAGATACGGCACAATAAATGATGTTGCGTACTCCAATGATGGTCGATGGCTCGCTATCACATGGTGAGCAAAATTTGAGCACAATTTGAGGATGAAAGCATCGCTTAGTAGGATTTTTCAGTGCAAGTGACAGGACCGTAATCTACGACTCACGGGTGAGTCCTAATTTGGATTTGTTTCGCTGCATCGTGTCCTGAGTCTGAGCAGTGGAATACCAACGACTTCCACCGTGATATTAGACACAAGGATGCTATTGGCCCGGGTCGTCTTTTTTGGTCAGAACTTGATATTCCGGCCTGATAATCAGCGGCTGAGACTGACGGGCAGTCAAGGTCACCCTCTGGAGCCTGTTTGATTGTCAAGTTTGATTTTCGTTTAGAGGTTTGGAACCTCGTGGGTCTAGAGTTACTAGCACGCTTCCGGCAATTAATATATATATGAGCAGGATGCGATGCTGCTTGGCTTCGTCGAACGGGAGTATCTGTTACAAGACGTGCAGTGGTGCAACGATGAGAGTAAGCATTTCACTCACTGCCATGTTCTGTTCGGCGTTAACTTCGTTCCATTGTTTTGAAGCCTTTCTCATGGCAGGAAATGGTTCAGTACTCAGACTGGTAAGAATTCAGGCCAAGTCTTTATTCTCGTTAGCATCATTCTCACCAACCTAAAAAGTGTGTCTCAGATAAAAAGGCACGAGTGCCATGCGCGATATCGCTGATGTGACGATGGAGTTGTTAACCGGGTTGTCCAGGTTATGGCCTCCGAACAACCCTACACTTTTCGAAATGCACAGATCCGATCGATTGGGTTTGAGGAGACTACAGGATACTTGATTGCCATCACTGAGGTGGCCCGATCACGGGAAGGCATTGAGCCCAAGCGTTGTCGGTTAGAAAAGCGGATAATTGGTTTGTAAAATTCATTCGTACAATGAGCTGAAGCTGATGGGCAAGTCAGTTTATGACATGAAAAGACGGCTTTCAGTTTGGTTGGTATTATTTGATATATGAGTATGGGAGGATCTCATCTTCTTCAAAAGTGAAATACCAAGCCTCGACAATATTCAAAGCGTACATCCACTGAGAAATATACCCGAAATCCTGATAGTCTGCCAGGAGCATGTACGTCCAGTTTCTAAGGTCGCTCTCCGAGGATATCTGACAGTAGTATGATTTGATAGGACGATCTATCATTTCAATTGTGCACCTTGAATGTCGACTCTTTTGACGGGCGCAGCAACTCGGTGACAATCAAGCGCCAGATCATTAGTCCTCATTCCGGCGTAGAAAAGCGGATCGGGCCGACTCGATTTGGCGGAAACTTCGATCAGTTCATTCTCTGCTCCCTATCGTGTAAGTGCAACCTCATCGCTAGGTGTACGCCGTTTGCTTACCCCCTGGCCTCCTAGCTGGAGCTATCGGTGTTTGGGACAGCCTCAGGTGCAATATGTTTTACGGAAATTTTGCTCCAGAAATTCTGCAAGATAAGCGTTTGAGTGCATTCAGCTGGAAAACGACAAAGGACGGCTCCCAATGTCTGGCAGCTGTTGTCAAAAGCAGTGAAATACTCCACATATGGCGAGGGAAAAGGGTTATCTGGGGCTTGACCGACTCTTCCGTGGATCTAATGGGTGCATATGACGACATTACATATGGATCACCCTACTTTCCTCAACCTTTCAGGACTATTGATTCTCCTGAGGAGCTGCAGGAAGCCTATCATCTCATCGCTACCCAATCTCTTTACGTCCCCCAGGATGGTCTAGTTGATATGAACTCTGGAAGCTCGCTTCATAATGCATACCAGGATATCCTTGAAAACTCCTTATATGTACCCTCTCCTCCACCTGACATCTTCTACCCTGCCCAGACACTTGAAAATGCATATAAGATCATTGCAACTGAGTCACCATACGTATCTCCCTTGGATATTCAGCAGACCAGCCCAGACGTTGCTGAGCAGTTGGCTGACTCCATGTACCGAACCACCATGGCACGCTCATTATACTTTCATCCCCGGTCCGAACAGCGAAGCCTCCGATTTTACCGTAGACGAGACTCAGACAGTCTTTGACGCCTATAGCCAAATCTACGACCACTCCTTATACTTCGGTCAGGCGACTTTCCAGGAGTCCTCGCAACAAGCCGGTACGGCCGGAGAGCTCCTCGCAGCCTTTGATGATATTCTGGATAGTTCCTTGTATTCTTCCCCTCCGCGAGTATCACTGGATTCTGAGCCCTTTAGCTCAGATACATCACCAAATCTCTCGCCTCATGATTCACCCAGGGAGCAGAGTCATGATGTCTCTGTTTTCAACGAGTAGACTTGGTTCCACGTACCGTTCATGGATTTGGGCCCGTGGGTTGGCGCCAGATAGTCGGTGGAACTTTGTAGTCGTTCGGTATTTAAGGGAGGCCAAACTTGGCATACCTAACGGGCCGCCTTAGAGAAGGAGATGGAAATCATGCATGAGCCAATATACTCATACTTTCGGGTCCTTTGCAAGTCCTTTGTACATTAAATAGAAGAATCTAGTGACATAAGCAACTGGACCACAACCTTGATTGGAGTTTCTGGGGCTTGCAAAACCAAAATATAGTTTCAGTGGTCTTGGAAGGCCTTTGGAGGTGACCCAGATTACATCTTTGTCTTCTAAGCCTAGAAACTCCAATCAAGGACGCACTCCATTTGCTGATCACTGCAGCAAAATTCGTAATCGTCATATGCTGATATTTCGATCCCTTTCTCCTTGACGAGATATGTAACTTACACACATGCCCTAGTTTTTGGTGAGCTAGGATCACCATAGCTCTCGAGTTGGTGATAGATTCACAGCCTCTTGATCAAACGTGTTCAACCACATGTCTTGGGGTAGAGAGCCCCTATGTACTTAAGCTCAAGTACCTTCCGTTTTTATCACTAATGCTTTGCCGGAGGCTTGACTTGTCTTGTGTCCTATTTCTCCCAACATATTGGTCGATGACAGTGTTCGACGCATTCAGGCCGTGATGGCAGACCACTTCTCGATTGCCAAACCGGATCGATGACGTCTTTCCTACTCAAGCCATTTACCGACCTCAGGGGTCAACAACTTCTACGAGCGAACCGTCCAAAACTCTTCGTGTTCCGGGGCACAAGGGAAGTTGGCTAAGGTATCCCGCTTGCGCAAGTCTGGGGTAGAGGAAGGTCCGTTTGTCAACGTATCGACCGTCGGCACGGCTTCTGCGTTGGAACCTATCCTAGACTATGATTTTACATTCGTGATGAACTTCATATCAAGTTGTGGAGGAGGAACGTTGTGTCCTGAGATGACGGAGAATTTCTTAGGTATCTATAATGGTCAAGGTGCGGTTATTCTCCTTACATTGACGGGTTCTCATGTCGGATCTCAGGGAGACCAATGCAAAGTCGAGTACAGGAGTACTCTGCTCGAGGCTTTGAGGTGGCTTCTAGACCTCGCACTAGAAAACAGTTGGATTCCTTGAGAGGAACGCAAACTAAACGACCCTGCATTCGTACCGTTCGCAGGCACATGCGACACTTGGTACTGTAAAGGATATGATAACCTCTCTTGGAAGACGAAGAACTCGCGGTGGAGGAGGGATGGTACTGCATGATTATTTGTACTTGAACATAGATTGCAAATATTCTCTATTTATATGTTTATGAAAGATCGGACTCGAATTGCCGTGCGAAGCAACGGCCCGCTGAACTAAGTAGACACGAAGATGTCGAGCCTTTAATCAATGAGTCACCTGCCATTCTGAGCGTCACTCTTTGAAGCGCCTCGTCGACCTTGTTTCTCATCATGGCAGACACACCAGTGTTACCCAACTCTCCTGATCCACCCAACACAAACACCCCGGACTCTGTTTCTCCTAGGAAAGCGGGTGTCTCCCTTTCAGGATCGTCTAGCATTGAAAGGACTAACCCCCGTTGGGTCCCGCTTATAGGCTCCCCGCCTACCCAGGAATTTGTTCCAGAAACACCCAGTGAACTTGGCTCTCTTATCCCTTCTCCCATTGATTACACTGTTCATGAAATAGATGGCTCGTACTACCCCTTCCCTTTCAATGCCAACGAGCTCCAGCCGATTGGAAGCCGCATACCCTCCCCTCCATTTCCAGTGGATGACAAGCGCAGTGTCAGTTTTGCGGAGCAGCCATTTGTTATCCCTTCTCCGTCAACACCAATATCGAATCAGATATCATATCCAGTCTACCACACGGTTTCGATTCTCGATGATTACTTCTTCAATCTAGCTGCGCCCAAATTCCTGCCTATGCGATTCGTTTCCGACAGACTTGAATATGTTCAAGTCGAAGACTTGCGAAAGCCCGCAACAGACCCCCCTATCTATCGCCTGCAAATCATCTGCAACTTGATTCCGCAGTGGCCCATTGTTTTCCAACCCAATGCAGACCGGCTTCCACAGGATCACAAGCTCTCACCGATAACGGTTGGTGATATCTTAGTGAAGTTGTATCATTGCATGCACCTTCCAATTCAGAAATCGGAATGGGATGTAGTGCCGGAGGAGTATCAGTCTTTCATTACTGAAGCTTATGCACGGCGATGTAGGTTATCTGGAAAGGCAGAGGCAGAAGAGAGGCGTAAAGGCGTGAAACGAATAGATTTTTGCCGCACTTGGGTATGGTTGAATGAGCTCATAAGCGTTCCCACTAGTGGGATACCCGTAATGTTACTGAAGCTTTCGGAGGGTTCTTCGTAGCCCGTATCTATTGTCTTCAAAGCCCAGACGGTGAGCGTTGTCTTTCAAACCTGGGCCGAAAGTGCTTATATTGTAATACAAGTACTTTACACTACATGGGTGGGCCGCCTCGCCAAGGGGCTTCAATTCCGAGTCTGGTTGGAGCGATATCCTACGAGAACCTTGTCAGCATTGGACTAAGTCAATATAGTACATATCCGTTGGCTTCAGGCTCGTATAAACGTGATTGCTGCTCTGCGCTCCTTTTGTTCGCCAGTTCTGACTCGTTATCGTCGATGTTGTTCGTGTTTTTGAAATATGATGATGGATGGATTTGGGTCAGGTTGAGAATGAAATTTACATCGTTTAATTATCTCCGCTCAGCTCTCCATACTCGACATATCGTACCCAAGGCAATCTAAAGCTTGAGGATTCCGTGGGGTGGAACCATATCAAGCTTGAAAGGAGATCGAACCAATCCCATGCGACTTCTCACTTGAAGAGAGCGACTCTTTTATTGGCATAGCGTAATGGGAGGGGAGGGAATTCAGCATCCATCATATAGCAGGAACAGGTCGCTCCAATGAGATGACACCTGGCACATTAAATCGCTGAGCTCTTGCAGTAAAAGAGCTATAGAGTCGGTTTTCAGAATAGATCTAACAATGGCCAGACTCCGCCAGCCCGGATTCCGATGCTCGTTCTTGCTTAAATGGTGTATTCAATGATGAGTGAGAGAAGTGATACAATCAATGCCCTTTGCACCCGGACACCGTCTTCGTAGCTGATGATCATATTCCATCTTAACCGAGAGCCACTAAAAATAGGACCCACAGCTGTTCGGCACGCCTGAGTGTTCGTCAAAATAGACCGAGGAAAATCTGATCAGGAGCGTCACAACGGCGAGTGACTGCTCAGACTCCGCCACGAAAGTTTGATAACTATGAATCGATAGCGATAGATTCGGAAGCTCCGAATCCGAGCCGAGATCCGGAGGAACCGTCCGTTTGGGGTACATAGAAGGTCAGGAAGAGGGGATATGAGCGTGGGCACAGTAACAATGTGGGTGTGGAGGATATACAAGGGGTTTTTGACACAGACAAGGCTCGTCGTGTTTCGTGTTTCGCCAAGCCATTGGTCAAGTTCTCGTTTGGCCGTCTTGAAGCATATGAGAAGGTCAGAAGCCTAATCGCTGCTTAATCAATCGTACACTCGACTGCCTTCAGCCCTTGGCGCACTCTTGGCTGAATGCCGAGAACTAGCACAGGTAAAATGTGGCTGATTCCTAGCCCCATATTTGATAGTCGCAAGACGGCTAAAGGAAATAGAGCTGAGTCCCCCAGTTCTATCAGAGTCCATCCGAAGCGGTGATTTGTAGCTATAGATTGACTGCATATTAGACCAAGATCTGCAACGATTTGGCTAGTTGATAGTAACACGCGGAAGCTTCAATAGTGTATCCAAAGTCATGGTTATGGCCTTGTGTACCAGAAGGTGAATAGCAATAGTAGTTCCGGAGCTACTGGGACTCCTAAGCACCTCCTATTCCTACCAAACGCCTTCCATGCAGAAGCTTCCTCGAGTTAGAGTTGGCCAACAGCTTGCCACGCAAGACTCCTGGCTTCATCCGAGTACACGAGCCTACCATGAATGGGCCAGAAGAGGTAGGCTAGCCACTGGAGGTCATCTTGACGCCGATTTCTCCTCAGCGGCTGTGAGTGAGAGGCGCGTCTATCGTGGAAACCTCGAAAATGTAGAAAATTCAAAGAAAAAATTGGATCATTGATCCTTTCTGTTCGGTGGAATGACATCGTCGGCCACTCAAAAGTCTAGACCATCGTCAGCAGCCTCCATCAGAGAAGCCGGAATGATGGCATATACATGCTCGCTATGTCTTCTGTCACGTCCTGTGAGATTTCCGTCTATGCATATCACACACCTTCACCTGCGAAGAGTTCAGAAAGCTTTCATAGCGTGTACTGGTAAAAATACATTGTCTTCATTGAAGAGTCTTGCAGAATGACGAACAGCCATGCCAAGCTTGTCACGCTCTTCATGAGTATACTCATATACAAGCTTGGTCTGATGATTAACCGCGCAATTCGTTCTGTTATCATGATTCATCGAAGATACCCAGGATAGACAGATGGATGGGTGATTGACATGTGGACACACTCATTGGATATATATACACTCATCTTGTCTGAGAACGTAATAAGAAATCTCGAGGGAACTCCGGCGGCAGGTGCATATTCGGTGTAATACCACGAACGCTCGAAACGAACAGTTGCTAAGTGTAGCAATAAGCGAGAAAAGTCAGAAAAGCTTCTAACACCGAGTTATACTATCAAACCATACACAATCATGCCATCGGTTTTCGCAGCTCCGATGACTGACAATCAAGACGGAGAGCGTATTTATACAAGGTTCCAACCACATGGGGATACCGAGAAAAAGCCAAAACAACATCTCCATGGTTGAGTGAGTATTTAATGCGCCGAATCATTGGCAGTGGGTACTCCAGAAATACACCATCGTGGCATCTTCCTGCCTCGGGGCCTCGTACCGTCCTATTTTGACTGTTGGGGGGGATCAGCCCAGATAGGTTTTGACGTCTCTGGGTTTGCACCGCTTGCTTCCTGTCAAGAAAAGAAAGACAAAGCGTGAGTATATAAGCACACGTGTTGGGTTGAAACGCAAAAGAGGTGATTAATGGGGTCAGAAGCGAAGGTATTCATACTGCAGAGCAGAAAGAAAGAGAAGAGACCACGTCGATTGCTTGATTGAGTCTCATAGCGCATTGCATGGAGTAATGCATTGATGCGGTGATCAAGGAGCAAAGGAACTACGGTTTCACCAAGTCGACAGCATATGTCGTGGTAATGTCAAAATAATTGTGAGGCTGAGAACCGGCAATGTTTCATTACCGATAGATCCCGAAAAAGCTGTAACCAACCGCATTTCGCACAGATAACGGGGTCACAGCAAAACACTCAAAGTGAAAGGAAGGACAGGGAGATTAGGAGGGGAGACGAAAACACAAACCTGAGCAGACACCTGTTTCTTCATCTCCTCTTCTCTTGCCAGTCGAGCAGMCCGGGTGGCATCTACCCGACGCCTAACGTCAGGTGACATTCTCTRTAATTTCGAAAACAAGCAAGGCGATTAGCAAGTGGTCATAAACTAGATTAGGACACCATAGAAGTGGACGGTAATGAAAGAAGGTCGGGAGGAAGAATAGATTCTAAAGGCGGCCGCTGTAATTGGCGGAGTAGCCCAGAGGTAAAAGCTATTATTAGACAACCAATGCGTCAAGACGGACATTTGCCGGAGAGAAGGTGTAGAGAGGCGCGAAGAGGAAGAGAAGAGCTTGTCAATTGGCTCAGTGGCAAAGGCATATGATAAGAACCAGCTGCGGAGCCCAAGCTCATGACGAAGACTGGAGAATACAACAACCGAACAGCATGACTGTGGTGTAAGGTTTGTGGTAGAAGGTCATACGTCCCGAAAACGCAAAGGCGTGGTCAAGTCCAATCTTAGGGTGAATAGCTACTCTTGTCAAGAACAAGGATAGCCTTTCAGATTGCCCCAAAGGACAGGAAGCGAAAGAAGAAAGCATCGAAACTAGAAGAAAGGAAAAGTCTCGAAGTCGATTTAGAGGATTACACACCTGATAGAGCTCTTCTTCAGTAGGTGTTGTGGCTGTTGCATTTAATCAAATTAACGCGGCCAGCATGCGAAAATCCCCGAACGCATGTGAGAATGGCATGGCCATGGTTTGTACGTCACCGCGATCGTCGGAATCCAGATCGTTCATGAGGTTGTTTTCCCGCCAATGTGTGGGTCCAAAGAACGGGGATTACGCATGGAAAAAGCCAAGATCGAATCCCATTTCAGATTAAGCACGGGCGCCAGCATCGTCCGAAAAGAAAAGAAGTACCGGAATAAATAAAGTAAGCGTTGTATCAACGGATATGATCCCAAGAATGAGCGTAGCGCGATAACTAACCTTTCATCAACCCATAACCGACGGCCATAACTGCAGAAGAGCACGCAACATTCCAACAACCGGCGTGACGCGAGAAGAACACGGAAGAACCACCATAGAATGCATGCAAGTCGAGATTCGAGAAAGGAGAAAATAGGTTAGACCCGATGAGAACGTCACACACGGTTTCGTTAGTAGCATTGGTGAATCGCCGAAGGCCGTGAGTGCGCCAGTGTATGCATAAGCATGGGTTTGTGAAATTTATTTCCAAGGCCGCAAATGAGGCGCGATTTCGCGGTGTAGTGGAGTTTTTTTTGTTCCGTTACATAAGGGTATGAGCGTCGCGGAAATTTGGGTATATCAGATTTGGTCAAAGATTAGGAGGCGTTTCATGGTACGCGTTGCACGTCCGGTAGGGTATTGGTCAATGTCGATCGTAATGGTGTCGTTTGGATTGGGTGTGGGTCGAGCGAGAAGAAGAGAAGCTTAGTACGGCGACAGGCCGAACACGCGGTCTAAGAGAAGAGCTGATACGCACGGCCAGAGGCAAATATAGTGAATCTGAACCAAGGAAATTGCTGCATGAGTTGAGAGAAAGGAGAGTTCACAGAGCTACGCGTTCCGGCTTGGCCTTGTCACTTTCTCAGTTATGTAAGCAACTCAATAGGGGGCTAATGATGTCATTATCGACTTCTCGACTTCGATAGTGAAAGACACCAGCAAGCTCAGCAACGAGGGTAAAACGAGTTTATTTTGACTCGCAACATTTGCATTCCATTGTTTATCCGGGAAACATGTAGGCCTAGGCTGATGGATCTCACAGCGATCATATAGTACTTGTTGACGTAGAAATCGATACTATCAATTGTGGCGTTCCCAATGGATGTTCCCGTTTTCCTTCATGTGCTAATCCTATCATCGGCCGATTAGAGTTGAGACGATCCCACTTGGGCGAATCTATCGAAATTAGTAGGTCACCGAGCACTTGGATCCTTTCGGACGTCAATCCGGGGCGAGGTGAGGCTGATGCAACTCGTGGCTCGTGGCTGGAGATCAGATATCAGATACTCGACTTGCCGCATATCGAACTCGAGGGCCGTTTCCAACTAAGCACGTTGACACACCGACTTTCGTGGGCTGATTGAGGTGATGTTTACTCGGTTGCTCGGTCTTCATTCCCATCAGCAGTGTCTCTATCAATCGAGTCTCCCCGGTCAAATCCYCTCCACAATCCCACAATACACCGACAAGCCCGAAAGCCCAGTCACCCCACAAACCTAGAAGAACTTCTTCTCAAACAAATGAATCAAACACACCCAAAAACGTGTCATTCTCCCACTTGAAGCACAAACATATCTGAATAAAGCTACTACGGTTGATACGTTACGCTTTGGAGCCAGCACCAGCTTGGCACTAAGTTCATTATCACTATCACTATCACTATATTGTCTCTCTGGTCGTCCTCTCCCCCCATATCACCGCTGCGCGTACACTATACACCCGCCATAACGGTATTATCAATTGAGTTCCAATCGGCAACAGCTCCAACGATGAGAGGTGCAAAAAGGGTCACATTGTGCGTATTTTCGTTGGTACTGTCGGTTTCGCTTCAGGAAAGACCTTCGAGATTAAGCCTTCTCTGCCGTCACTGGAGTACTGGCAGTCGGTAAGTGAATGGGCTGGCATTTGAAAGATTGACCATTGTTTGCGGAGCGGAAGCTTTTCACTGGCAGGTGTCCAGTCTTCCCGTCAACGGGACCGGGTTATTGGTTTTTGGGGGTGCTCGCATAGAAAGTTCTATAGAAGAAAGAGATAACTACGTTTCCAACTACACGCGTAGTAGTAGAAGTGGTAGAGTCAGATAGACCCCTAAAGGTGTAAGACTCTAGTCTAAGAGAAGCTAAGATGCTTTAACAAGCACACTAGATCTAAAACTGACTGTAGTCTTCTCCCAGCATGTGTACACAGCAGCATGTTCCAAAGTCACTATAAAAGTCACGCGATCAACTTAAGAATGTAGTCTCCCAGTCTAAGACCTTAGACAAGAAGGGCAGAACCTTACACGCAACCGAATAGATACTCATCCTCTCCTCGGAAACCTCCACCACYAACAAACTGGCCACAACAAATTCTGGACTAATCTGTCAAACGTCAACATCACTTCTCCACTTTTAACTCTCGTCTCGCGATTTCCCTTCCATTCAAAGCCGCTCAAGGGTCGACAAAGTGTCCACTTCAAAAAAAGAGACGTATGTCACGTCACAATTTTCGTATTAATTTCAAAGCTCTTTGTGGATGTGCGACGGCACGCCACACGATGTATTGAAATGCCACAATAAGGTAGGGTATGCCGAGAAAGTGAGGTATGATGCGTATATGGTGACAACAACAAAAAATGCACGATAGCATGATAAATAAAACAAACAAACATGCAAGAACAGAGAGTGTAAGACTGCAAAAAACGAAACGAAAGCGCACAGTGATCGTCCAAATAATGCTAAAGACGAAATGAGAGAGGGAGCGATGAGGGGGAGGGGGAGATAGGGAAACGAGGTAGGTAGACAACTAGGAGGCATCGCAGCCAGGTAGCATCACCCGGGGAGGACTCACAGTAGCTGACGGTCGCTTCCTGAGGAACTTGGCAAAGCCTAGGAGGTCACTGGATCTCCGACTCTTCATCTCAATCTTCGCCAACTCTGCTTCCCATTCCCGCATACGATCCGACTCCGACCCTGCGTGACTACTACTCGATAAACTTGATGAGCTTGTTGTACTAGTGCTACTCCCACTGGGAACCGAGCCCATCTTCGGGGCAGAGGAAGAAAAAAAGTAGTTCTTGCCACTTCGTTTAGGCTCAACGGTGTGACCGGTATCAGGTCGCAAAAGTCGTGAACTGGTAGCCTCCTCGAGTCGGGATGATCGACGCCTCTTGTAAACCTCTCCACGAGGCTCGACTTCTTCGCGAGCGTCACGTGTCCGACCGCCATAAGAGCTCGTTTCGAGCCTGGTGGGACTGCTGCCAAGGGGTTTATCTCGTGGTCCGGCGCTTGTATGAGGCCTT
>JANIEX010000916.1:0-16885 GCA_027627405.1 Leucocoprinus birnbaumii
CAGTACCATCAGGCCAAGAAAGAGAAGCGGAGGAGCTAGCGCCGTTTGGGTGCAGTACAAGTTCTAACTCTTGATGGTAAGCATATGCGCCAGTCGGAGACAAGTGACGTACTTGAGTCATGGATACTATAGCTCGATGAGTAGCGAAGGTGTTGGAATACGAGATGGTCAAAAAGTTTTCGACGCACGATCGAAGCGTTTACACAGAAGAACGAGGAGCGGCTAGGGTCAACCAGGAAATCCATGAATGACTTATGGTAGAAAATGATGATGCCCAAAGCACGTAGATGTGCGTGTAGAACAGGTGAAAACCCAGGTTTATGCCGGCGAAATTGGTCATAGAATGTAGTTCCCGGATCAATACCTATGCCAGATGCATGCTGCGACGGTACTTGAACGGTAATAATGGCTTAGAGCTGATTGTATATGCTTCGAAAGACTGTCGCTGAGAGCCCGAGTGCGTTGCAGACGATGGCAGTATCTCAGCTTGGAACGTGCCAGTGATTGGAGCCCGTCCGGGATATATGAGTCAAGGAGAGGGATGTCGCTGAGCGAATATCATGTGGGATGCGTTGTAAAATGAGGGTATGGAGGTTATCGAGCTTTATATATGGCGAGACCGTATTGGTATTGAGACTCGCATTCGGGGCGAGGATGGCCTCTAAGTTTTCCTTGAAGCCAGAATACGAGTAGGAGTCAACAAAGCGAAGGATTGTGGCGGAATGGGCGAAAAGGCCACCCGCCGCATAAACGAGCTTCCAAATGTCACTGTGGGTGGGCCAAAGGGTCGATAGGTGGAGAAGGTTGCGTCGGCAGAGGATGTTTGTAAAACCCCCACGCAGGTAGAGCTCGATTTCTCCATCGACGTCGCGAGAAACGGACAGAAAAACGGTGTGGCAGTAAGGCGACACATTGTCCGCAGCGAATGCTGAGACAAGATGCGGCTCCTCTCCGCTGAAAATCGCCCAGCGAAACGGCGTAGAGTTATTCCTGATAGATGATGCGATGGTCTCGGTAACCTCCACCTGCGCATTCTGGCTCTCGCGCTCGTCTAGGCCGTCAATCAAAATGACCAGCCTTCCAGTCATCTTTCCCTGATCTCTCAGTACGAGCAGCGGGTTGACGATCAAAAACTTGAACTGAACCGATAGCTTCTTCTTTACGAGTGTCTTATCAATGGATATTTTGCGATCCAAGATTGTGCGATATCCAGGGTGGATCATAGAGAGCTGATGTGCAAGGGTGGGGAAGAAGCGAGTATGGTCCTTACGCCGCTCGTTAAAAGAGAAAAAGAATGCGCCACCAAGCTTGCTGTCATTGTTCAGTCTTTCAGCGCACGTTTGCGCTATGGCTGACCTGCCGACTCCAGCAGGCCCTCTCATCCAGTAAAGGTCTGCACTGATGAGTGTTGCTCGAGGTGGCCCAGTCCGTGATGTTTTTGATATACGGCTCGCGTGTTCCTGGGAAACAAGAAGCCGCATAACTTCGCTCTGCAGCATCGAATGCAACTTCTGGAGTGGCAGCTTCAAGGAGAATGTCGATGCCTGCGTCTAAGATCAGTTGATATGGCTATTATTGGCAATCACCGTCCGATCAGGGGTTTCTAACCAGATGAACCTCCATAGTGGTTGTAAGCAGTGAGGCTACAAAATCCACCACCATGTATCACGAAATCATGAGCTTCAGGCAGAACGGACATTGTGGTGGAGGGTAAAAGCTAAGTCGTGGAAATTGCGGCCGGTACATCCCCACCAGTTCGCCCATAGCCGACACATCAAAACTTACCTTTTTTGGCTTTCATTCATCCACTCATCCAGGACTTAACAGCGCTTCGTTCATTAACAACTTCCCCGAGTCATCCCTCTTCACCATGTCTTTCCAGGGCGCCAATAACTTCACGATGGTGAGCCCTATCTTCGTCAGTCACACTCGATCTGGCCCATCCGGTGAGCGACTTTCGTCTAGGTAACCAGCCTCGTTTTTAGCCCTGACCAAGCGCCCAGGGATAGATGTTCTCCGCGAGGCCTCTTATAGAGAGGTGGCTATTGACTCGGGGGACAGCAATAAACGCCGTTGTTTTCCCGGAACACGAGAGCAATACATCGCGGATATCACGAGCTGGGCTTCTGCATCTGACGGCAACGTGTCATCATCTATCTTCTGGATGAAAGGTCCAGCTGGCGTTGGCAAAACTTCAATTGCTCAAACATGCGCTGAGGAGCTCAAGAAGACTGGACACCTCGGCGCTGCATTCTTCTTCAGCGTCATTAAATATGACGATCCGACACGCTTGTTCACCACCATTGCATACCAGCTCTCCACAATACTCCCTGACTTTCGTTCCATCCTCGACGACAAGATCTATAACGATAAGACCCTCGTGACAAAATCCATATGCTCACAATTCCAGTCGCTCATCGTCGAGCCGCTAAAAGAGCTAGAGATACGAGGCAGGAGGGCAAGCAGGAAAGTCATATTTATCGATGGCTTAGATGAATGCGCGGGTATGCAGGCCGAGATCATTGAGATCATCGCTGCTTCTGCCCGAGAAAATAGCACGCCTTTCTGCTGGGCCATTTTTAGTCGCCCTGAACCGCGCATCGCATCCACGTTCGATCAAGCAAATGTTGCTTGTATCACTCACAACGCCGAACTGCCAATCTCTCGGGATGGGGATAAGGAGATAGAAATGTATCTCCGCGGTGGATTCAAGAACATTCTCCGGCAGATAAACGGCCTCCATTTGGCAGCTTCGTGGCCCACAGAAGAGGATATCAAGAAATTGGTAGACGCCGCAGCCGGCTTATTCGCTCACTCAGCTGCCATTCTTCACTTTGTAGCAGGCAAATCGGCGGATCCGCAATGCAAGGAGAGGCTTCAAGATGCTCTCAAAACCTTTTCACATACCCCTTCACGACAATCTACATCTCCATATGCCCTCCTTGATGCTCTTTATACGCTCATCATGGAACGAATCCCCTCCAATATACTTCATTCCACCCAGCTGCTCTTTTGTTGGCTTTTGATGTCGGGAGGGTTCAGTGCAAATACCCTCCGCGTCACTCTTTGTACCAACCACCTGGGCATCTCGGAGACGGCATTCAGGAGTATCTGCCATTATCTCTATGCTGTTGTTGCCTACCACGAGTTCCCAGAGCTTCTAAACTGGGATGATTTACCCATAGACCTCAAACGTCCGTTTGATGATCAAGGCCAAGTTAGTGGTCTTCTGGAAGATCACTTGTT
The DNA here is from genome assembly GCA_027627405.1 of Leucocoprinus birnbaumii. Classification (NCBI taxonomy): domain Eukaryota; kingdom Fungi; phylum Basidiomycota; class Agaricomycetes; order Agaricales; family Agaricaceae; genus Leucocoprinus; species Leucocoprinus birnbaumii. The sequence goes on from JANIEX010000916.1 coordinate 3,247, forward strand.
CCGTGTACACGGGTACTTGAGCTTTCGCCACAAATCCTTCTACGACTTCCTCATCGATCCCTCCCGTTCTTCTAATTTCTGTGTCACCACACCGGCGATATTTCAAAGCCTCTTTGATTCTCTGGTTAAGCAGCACTTGCATTTTGCATCGAGTTACGCCATTCGAGGCGCCAGTACGTGACGTCTCCTGATTGCATGACATTGAATTCTAAAGTCGTCTATCAGAACTAATACTGGCACCAAATGTCCATTCATCCTCCATATCACTTTCATGGCCTCAGGGAACTGAATTCGTAGACTCATTCCTAAAAATTCAGAGCTTCTGCGGTGTTTCAATCAGATTATCCCATGATCATCCGGAGTTCAAGCAACTCCTGCAAATAATCCCACTAGTTTCTTTGAAAAAATTGGCTGATCTCGATTATCGGAAGTATCTCCTCGCAGATATAATGTTGTGCGAATCTCCTGGTGGATTGAACCCTGCAATGGTGGTCGGGTATGTAGGTGCCGCGCGCGTATTACCACATACTGCATTCGGCTGCCTTCGTGGTGAAAGCTTTGATGCATTTAATTCTACTGCTTTCCTGGAGGTATGCCAAGCGACAAACTGATGCCATTACAATCTAACCAATCACATAGATGGTGGATAAACTCAAGGAAGCTGGAATAATCCGAGCCTACCATCCTCAGATTGCTGCACCTTTGCTTCAGAGGTCCCTCTCCTCACGAAAATCCCGCGAAAAGAGTTTTGGTCGGTACAAGCTTGGCCACAGTGAACGCTCAGTGATCTGGTATTGGAAATTCGATACAACTAAACGCTTTTATCGTGATTTCCGGACAGTCGATTATACACAAGCGATGAAGATTTACAAAACGGAGAAGTCGAGGATGTGGGATGAGCCATGGATGTTTCCAATCTGAAATCTTTAGAGCCCCTTGCTATCTCTGTCATGGTTTCCCCTTCATATACTGTATACAATCGATGGTCCTTTTTTGACACCTTGAAGATCGTAGACCTCTTCGAGACGTCCCAAAATTCAAGCGAGCTCCACGAGCACTGATTCTTGCGATTGATTTCTGTATTTGGAGTATGCTCGGCATCGCTCTTCTTTCACTCTGGGTCAAAACTTGAGTTAGTGATACGATCGTTAATAGTGTTTTGCCCAGTACCTCCGCAAACTTTATGATCAGTTATGATCAGAGGAAGGCGGTCAATCATCGTTCGTGGGATGACGACAAACATCTGAACGCACACGCCTTTACTGTGTCCAATGGCGAGGCAGCCGTGGGATTGGATATGGAAAAAAGGGCAAGCACTTTTGATACGAACGGCGAATACGAAACACGAGTTTGTGGACTTTCTGGGACCCCCTAGACCCTTGCGCACCATCAGCAAACAGGGTGCGTCCTAGATTGGAGTTTGTAGGCTTGGAAGACCAAGATATAATTTGGATCACCTCCAAAGGCCTTCCAAGGCGAATGAAATTATATTTTGGTCTTGCAAGGTGCCGAAACTCCAATCAAGGTCGGAGTCCAGTTGCTGATGACAGTATTATTCGTGTGCAGGATTCTCTGATGAAAATGCGCCTTCAGAATTCCTCGCGATGATTTATAAGTTCAAGCTACTAAACGATACCGAACTGCCAACAGACGGTTAGAAACTGGAGGGCGCGAGATGATCCATCCGGCGTATCATCATTCTCAATTTAGTTCGAGCCACGCCTCCACTCTCCTCAGCACTTTCTTCCGGAGAAATGCTATCAGAAAGAGCTTTGGTCAGCACAAACTCGGGCTTGACGATAAGTCGGTCATCTGGCACTGGGAGCTTGATACTGGCAAGAAGTGAGCAGCGTCAAGCAAAGTATATATTTACTTTCCTTTCTTTGTCGATTTGTCCCCTAGATTCATCGATGTGTCATGCGACGCAATGGCCGCACGACTTGTCAGTATGAGTTGGACCATTGTCAGATATTCTTGGATCCTATCCTCATGCACCAGAGCGGCGGTGGCGCGGTAGCGATACCTATCATACACATAGTAGGTCAGGTGTTCTAGATGACTACATAACATCGCGAAAATCGCGAGAGTGCCAAGCTTTTGTACCGTCCTCTCGGTGCAGGTTGAGCTGAGTTACTCGCACAGCAGGTGGATCATCTGACCCCTTTCAAGCGCCTTGCTGCCTGTGTATTCGCTTGAGCGACCTCTTGCTGCAGCTGAATTCAATTATCCATCGCTATACTTATCACTGTACCTGATTGGTTGACGCTAAGGAATGCCAATGGCAGTGGCACTGCTCGAGAAGAGTATTTGAAGTTTGAACCCGCTGTTTCTCCCATATACCACAGCCCACAGCCCCTTATTACCCTTCCCCCACAAGCAGGACTCCCTAGAGCCACAATGTCAATTCTCCGTGAAGCTCACGATTTTGTAATAAACAACAGCGACCTTCGAGTTTATAATCAATACGGCTCGTCTGGTGAGGGACTCCCCACTCATTCATGGAACCAAGCTGATTGGATGTTAAGGTATCGATATTCTTCGCGAAGCTTCCAGCCCAGGTGCTGCCTTTGATTCTCGAGAGAGGAGTCAGCGCCGCTGTTTTCCTGGAACCCGAGAGCAGTACATCGCCGACATTATGATTTGGGCAGCGGGCTCTAATAATAGCAACCCATCGCCGATGTTCTGGATGCGGGGACCTGCTGGAGTTGGAAAATCCTCAATTGCTCAGTCTTGCGCTGAGAGACTCAAGAGGAGCGGAATCCTCGGCGCTGCATTCTTCTTCACTGTTGGAAACTTTGATGATCCCGCACGACTGTTCCCTACGCTTGCGTATCAGTTAGCCACTGTCCTCCCAGAATACCGCGCCATCCTTGATGATAAGGTTTACAAGGACAAAACCCTCGTACACAAAACGCTATCAACCCAATTCCAGTCGCTCATTCTCGAGCCGCTACAAGAACTGGAGACAAAGGGGAAAGTAATCCCCCGAAAAGCGATCTTCGTTGATGGCCTTGATGAGTGCGCGGACGAGGAAGCTCAGGTGGAGATCATCAATATTATTGCTTCTTCCGTTCAAGAAAACTCTATCCCACTTTGTTGGGCGATCTTCAGTCGGGAAGAGCCCCACATCGTTGCTACTTTTCAGTCTCTCGACATATCCTCCCATTGTTCTTTTTTATTCCTTCCGATATCGCGCAAAGTCGATGAGGAGATTAAATCATACCTCCGCGGCGGGTTTAAGAACATACTGCGGCGTCGAAACTTCCTCCATCTAGCATCGACGTGGCCCAGCGCTGAGCAGCTCAGTCAGCTTGTTGAAGCTGCTGCAGGCTTATTTGCATTCCCAGCCACTATCCTTCGCTTCGTTGACCAACATTCCTATTCAGGCTTTATGGAAACGCTCGAAGGCATTCTCAATTCCATCAACAAACCGAACCCGTCTCATCCAGTTTCTCCTTATAAGGAACTGGACGAGCTCTATATCCATATCATGCGACGCGTTCCTGATGAGATTACCCCTTCCATGCGGCTCTTCCTGACCAACATGGTGGCAAGCAGGATTGTGGGCTCACCACAGGCTGCGGTTTTGCTTTGTTCAGTGACCGGGCTCTCGGAAATTGGGTTTAGAAGCATAACGAACCATCTGCAGGCGGTCCTTTTCTACCAAGGGCCACCCCAATATGAGATTAGGTTTGGTCAGGGTATTGACCTCACGCGCCCTTACGACGATCACTGGGAGAATTATGATGTTAAACCCTCTGCCTCATCCAGAGGCATGCTCCTTGGAGTACACGGCCAGGTCAATTTCCATCACAAGTCATTTTACGACTTTCTTATCGATCCTGCCCGCTCAAACAATTTCTGCGTCTCTACCAAAGCCGCGCGCGAGAACCGTTTTAATTGTTTGATTCAACAACATCTCCACTATGCATCCTTCCTGGACATCCAAGGGCCAAGTAAGTGACCTTTGCCTAATATGCAATAGATTGTATACTTATCCAAGCTCAGAACTCGTGCGAGCACCTCACGTACCCAAATCTTCCCTCGCCCTCCCTTGGCCACAGGGGAGTGAGTTTGTTGACTCGTTTTTCCTGTTCCGCGCCTTCCGCAATGTTACTGTGGGCCTGTCTCATGATAACCCTGGGTTTGAACAATTTCTATTGGATATTTCGGTTGATTCTTTGCGAAAGCTTGCAGATATTGATTATCGCAAATTCTTCGTGGCTCTACTGGTTGATATACCGGAACTTTCCCTCACAAGGGAGAACGTTGTTATCGGTGTTACTAGAACCGGGCTAGGAAGGGTGATCAATGGTACCGAGTTTCTTTGCATTCATCGAGAGGAATACGACAAGGCGTTCAACCCTGCGGCATTCTTACAGGTGAGTGAGTTATTGACCAAGAAACCCTGTCCGAGCGCAGTTTCTGATCCAATAAACTGTAATTTGCAGATAGTCGCAAAACTCACGGAGGGAGACGCCATCCGACCTTACTTTGCCCCAGGCGGATCAACTCATGTCAACTTGACTGAACATGAACCGAGGGGAAGACAATTTGGCCAATATGAGCTAGGCCGCGGTGAGAAGTCAACATTTTGGTACTGGGAGTTCGACACAGAGAAGCGGTACTTCCACGAGTTCAGGACTTTAAATTTTGAAAAAGCAATGGGGATTTATGAGAAAGAGAAGTTCGGGATGTGGAGCGATCTCTGGGAGTTCTTCTGGTTACCCCCGATTGGGCCGAGGACAGGGGTGAGCCTCAGCTTAAGACGAACATAATTTTGCATGATCGTGGTATATATAACGAGGAGTAAGATTAGGGTGACAAATGACAATTAATATATATACTAGGGCGCTAAATATCTGATTCTGCTTAGTTACATGGCACCAGTCGAGTACTATACCTGGATAGTCGCTCGCGATGACCATGTACTCGCCGACGCGAAGGCACAGCAGCGGAGAGCAGGGGCTGACCTACGGAGGGCTGGCCCTCCTGCAAGCTGGTTGTCAGTTGGCTATTATCACTACACTCCACCAAAAAAAAAGGATATTGGTTCATCAATGTCAGATTTTCTGATTTGGCTTGCTGAGTCTCAATTTTAGGCTATCAAGTGGAACGTCAATGAAATGTATCATAGTTATGCCAACTTCAACCTGTAAATTCTTACGTCTGCCTCCAGATCTCCTTATATGCCTTCATGGCGTCGTCGAACTCCAGACTCTGGAATTCATGGAAATACTCAAGTTCCATGTCGAACTCCCAGTACCAGATCACTGATCTCTCCTCTTGTCCGGGTTTATATCGCCCATAATTTTTGCCTTTCGCCTTCTCAGTTGTGAGGGCCCGGACTGCAGATGCGAAGTTCGAGAGAAGGTTTGGGTGGTACGGCTTGATAATACCCAATTCTCGGAAATGTCTGACCATCTACAGGTATGCTTATCAGATTGGCGAACATGAGTCGTTCCTGGACTGAGCTCACTTTCAAAAAGACCATGGGATCGAACCGACTGAAATATTGTGAGTCGAGCGCCGAGTACATGGTATGTGGAAGCAATCCGGAGGTTCCATAAAGTTCAAGGACATGAACTCCTAGTAGAACCCCTGGAGCAGCCCACATGCGATGATTCATGTGGTTACCGATCAGAGATTTGCGGTAATCGAGAGTGGAGAGTTGTTGGATGCTGGATGACGGGACATTTCTAATGATTTTCTTGAGTTCTGAACCATCGTGAGATAGCCAGTAGGAAAGGCTGAGAAAAATGCGGAATTTGAGGAACGAGTCGGCAAATTCAGATCCTTGAGGCCAGGAGAGCGTAGTGGACGAGTTAGGCATATTTGGTCCTAAGATTAGGTCTGATAGAAAGGCGATGAATCAGCGGTATGTATATATGAGTTCGGGAGATAAGACATACCGAATCCTTTGAGCTCATAGCTAGCGGAAAACTGATTATGGCGTTGAATGAGGCGGATCAAGAGTCTCTCGCGCATGGCCGATGTAGTGACGCAGAACGTGGAAGAACGAGAGGGTTCAACCAGGTAATCGTAGAAGGATTTGTGATGGAAGTAGATGACGCCATGAATACCCAACACAGCGTTAACAAGCTCATTCGTCGCTTTGAATTCTTGGTTATCATATGAGAGCGCGGGGTTAACATTTTCTGGCATCTTGAAAGGGTTTGAGGGACCCTGGTATTGGATGGCTGCATGAAGTTGGTGGTATATCCCTTGGAATTCTGTTTCTGAGAGTCCAATAGCGTTGCAGAGCCTTGCAACGCGCCAGCTTCCCAGTCCATTGGAATTATCTACGGTTACGATGTGGCAGAGTAGGAGTTGTACTTGAGGCAGAAGTTCCTGTGGAATGCGCTTCAGGACAAGGGTATAGAAGGCGTCTAACTCGGTCAATGGGGAAATTGATTTTCTGCCACGCGCCGAAATCGCGCCGAGGACTTCTGATAAGGTATCTTCAAGTCGCAATGATGGGCGTTGGTCGATGAAGCGGAGTACGGTCGCAGGATAGGCGAATAAGCCTGCAGAGGCCTCGACGAGTTTCGTGATGTTTTCATCCGAGGGCCACGATGGAGACAAAGGAAGCCTTCGCCGTCGAACCATATTTCTAAATTCCCCGCGAAGGTAGAGTTCTATCTCTTTATCAACCTCTCGAGATACTGGAAGCTCGACGAGATAACATAAAGGGGAGATACAATCATCGTCAAATGCAGCGGCAATGTGAGGTTCAGGCCTGCTGAAGATTGCCCAACGAAGGGGCATGTTTTCAGCTGAAGCAGAGGCGCCGATGATCTGGACAATCTCCGCCTGTGCATCTCTGTTTTTGCACTCGTCCAGGCCGTCAATGATAATGGTTTTCCTTCCGACAACTTTGCCTTGACTCGAGAGTGACTTCAATGGCTCGAATATTAGCGACTGAAATTGTGATAGCATTGTCTTCTTGATCAACGATTTGTCTTTCAAGATAACGTCGTTGAGAATCTCGCGGTAGTCGGGGAGGGCAGTAGAGAGTTGATATGCGAGGGTGATGAAGAGACGTGTATGGTCGTTTCGGCCGTTAATGGAGAAGAAGAAAGCGCCGCCAAGGTGACCAGCATCCTTTATTTTTTCAGCGCAGGTCTGGGCTATAGCTGATTTTCCGACTCCCGCTGGCCCTTTTACCCAATATACCGGCGAAGACTGGGTGTCGCTTATTGTAATAGCCCAGCTAGTGATATCGTTGATGTATTGCGTTCGGGTCCCAGGATAGCAGGACGCGGCATAACGTCGCGCTTCAGCGTCTACTGCAGCTTCCGGTACTGAAGCATCGAGAAGAATGTCTATGCCTGGCTTTCAAGTGAGCACCGAATTCCTTCAATGACTATTACTACAAACCAGTGGGGCCACTATGAACGTGGTTATTATTCACGTTCACATTCAAGAACTCGCCACCATTGACCGCGAAGTTTTGAGAGTTGGAGAAGAAGGACATCGGGGAAAGACGTTCAGTAAAAGGACAGAGATAGGGTTTCGATGGAGCCCAAGGAAGTCGAGGAACAAAGTCATCATCACAACGTGTACCGTTTGTATATCTGCCAGCGTGAGCACTGCCCAGCTTCGATCCTGAATCTCGATGCCACGGACTATATTTAGCTTCCCGCTTTCCACGTGAGTAGAGAACTGCGGCACGTGAAGTCGACGCGTCGACGCGTGGGAATGAAATAATGAGGATGTCGTCAGGGCTTGATACTTAAAGCTCAACCTCTTGATTTACGACCGCATCCACGCCGGACCTTTCTTGCTTCGTCTCACTGCTTTGAGGTGTATTATACGTGTACTACTTTATTTCTTGCTCGGACTTTCTTCATTGCGATCCCTGAAGACTATGTCGGCTAGCTCGGGTATTTTACCTGAGAACGCCCTGGTCGGCTTCCATCGAAACACAAACTCCGTGAGAGTTGATAATGTGACCAAAGGGGGTGAGTATATGCTACAAAAAGTACCCAACAACTCGATGTGCGATCCACATTTTACTGTATCTAGGTACCCGCGAGGTCATAGCCCTCTTCAATGCCTTGGTCGGTGCGTATATTCCGTTGAAGCATAGGTAGATTCTTCACGCATATATCAGGTCATATCCGTAACTTTCATGAGATAAAAGATGCGCTTGGAACACATCTGGAGATCACATTCTTCAACCGTGATGCGGCTACGTATGTGTGTTAGCTGCCATCCACGATGCACCGTTTTGACGCGACCGACCCCAGAAAAGCGCTCTGCATGACGGGCTACAATATTGGCGGTGCTTTTCTGTGAGTTCCTACGCGAATGTTAGCCGCATATACGGTCTCATTACTCCCTGCATGATAGTGCTGTGACTCCAATTACCACCCATGTCTCCAATCCACGCACTCGATCCTCAACAAATGACGACAGGAGGAATCTTTACGTTCTCGGTCTTCCTTTTGCTTTGACCAAGTGAGTATCCGGCGCACGGTCGCAAATCTAAGCAGCTGCTGATATATAGAGTTACAGGAACGAGTTTGCCGCATTGTTTTCCCGTTATGGGACCGTCTCCCACTGCGTTATTCTGGCAACTGTCGATAACTCGTCTCGTCGCCGTGGCTTCATTGTCATGTCGAGCCATGAAGAAGCTAAATTAGCTATGTCAGAGCTCACGCGTACCCAGATCAAGTAAGTATCGGTTGTGGACTTGGGTCGTCGGGCTCAACTGATTGCACTTAACGGGTCCAGGGGACACACCATAGACGTGTCTTGGGCAGTCGTGCAACGCTCACAAGGTGATCTGACTTAAAATGCTGGTTAAAAGATTTTTACACAAATGTTAGGCTTCCTTGATGGGGGAGATAGGGCCATGCTCCTAGATTCTCGCTCGGCTCCCCCGATCGCCATGAACGACAATGGTCCCGAGTTAGTAAAGGAAGTGCCAGAAATGACATTTGATAATATAGACTCAGGCGTGGGCTCCTATGTCGCCAGTTCCGAAGCTAGTGCCACGCTGCTTGTCTCGAGACTGCCGGCTATCCTATTTTCGCAGATCCGTGACCTAGAACCGCTGTTCTATCCGTTCGGAACTTTGAAGAAACTACAGATCGCAGGAGTTGGACTCAACGGCACTCTTTCGGTTTTCGTCCAATACCAGTCTGCATTGGCTGCTAAAGAGGCTAAAGAGGCTTTGCACGGCCAGAGCTACGTTAACTGTCAGGTTGAAGCTCAATTTCTTCGGCCGGTGGCTTCTTCGTTCGATTTGGTCCAGCCCTCGCGTGTCGTTTCACCCTTCGATCAACGTGCTGTCGACAAATCGCAATCCTTACCCGCGCTAGACGTTCCTGGAATTAGCCTCACGCACGACTCGTATGATTCAACTGGATTATCTGATCTCTCCAATCTCAACAAGCGACCACTTTTTGCAACACCAGGTTTTGACTCTACTTTTCGTGAACAAAATGCAATCAGGTTTAGTCCTCCTGGTTCTAGGTGATTGTTCTTTTTCTTGTAAGAGTATTGGCTGCTGAACCATTTTGATACAGATGGAGTACCGATGCAGGAATGGCTACTCGGGAAACTTTGACTCAACAAACGCGCGCCAACACGTTTCCAAATACTCAATATCAGAATCTTCTTGCTTAAACTTGCAGGTCCGGCTCGCTACAAGTGCTTCGCTTCTGTACTCTTCCTCCTTGCTCCTCACGCATGCGCTGCCCCTTTTCCACACCAACTCGCAAAACGACGTTTGAGCACTTTCCTCCTCGGTATTACCCCTGTTTGGATTATTTGATACGACTGCGTTGATAGCACACGGCAGAGATGTATCATTGTTAGTGTTTTGACGGATCCGGGAATACAGTTGTCTTATGCAGTGATCATCACATGTGCCTTCCCACCGGCGCTTGTCATTATTTGTTCTTCCGCCGGCCATTCTTTCCCGCATCCACCTTTTCTTACCGACAACGTTTTCGGGTTTTACAACCACCACGCTCGTTATACCAACACTCTTTTTTGAAGGCTCGTTGAAGCTTCTGCTTACAGTTATGTACCGACCCTCGCTCCTGGCGGCGTTACCGCTTTTCGCAATTTGGCTAGCTGGTTCAGCCAATGGCCAAGCTACTTGGTACGTTAATCTCTCCACAAACCCCACAGTTCTGGCGCTGACAGAATCATTAATAAAGTAATGCCACCTCCCCTTGCCCCGCCTCGGCCCCTTGTTGTAGTACGTGCTTCATGACTGCCCTTAGAGAAAATTGAATGGACAATGGCTGTGCTTGTAGGCGAATTTGGTTTTTGTGGTGATGACAACGTAAGTTTCTTTGAAATGGCCACTTTTCAAGATGCTCATCCTTCATTTGATGACATTGATGACCAACAGTTCTGCTTGGGCGGCTGCAACCCTTTCGCGTCAAACTCTATCGATTCCTGCCGCCCAAATCCCGTCTGCGAAGATGTGACTGTACGTGAAGGTCACCCTGCGGTTTTCTTGTCCTTATAGATGCCATTTATAGCATACCTTCGCGGACAACTCTCGAATCCTTTCCAACGCGACGTTCTTTGACGGGAATGCTACCGAATATGGTGAGTAGAGTTTTGTTGCCTCCTTTCTCTGACCAAATTGAATGCATCAACGCCAGACTGGGTTGTCGACAAGGGGAATATCATGAATACCAACTCAAGCGGAGGCGAGCTCGCTATGCTTCTTACTCAGGAGAATGGAGGAACCAGGCTTTCGTCGACGAGATACGTCTATTATGGAACTATTACCGCTACCTGTGAGTCGCGACGTTCTCATCCCTCTGTTGACCGGCTGAATCGTGACTTTCGTTGATCTGCAGTGAAGACTGGTCGATGGGGTGGTGTCGTCACGGCTTTCATTACGATGAGCGACATTAAGGATGAAATCGATTGGGAGTTCCCTGGTGATGCTACTACTCAGGCACAGTCAAACTACTTCTGGCAGGGTGTTATTCGTGCGTGTTCTCTTCTTTCCTCGTTCACAAATCGTCATGCTGAGACACCATAATTCTCACAGCGAGCACGACTAACGGCGCGACGCACAAGGGCTTGACGGACACTTTCAGCAACTACCATGACTACACGGTTAGCAATTCATTCCGCGTGCTCGGCATATACTCATCATGATCATTTGTGGGATCAGATTGACTGGCAACCTGATGCGTTAACGTTTTTGATCGATGGAAAAGTCCAACGGACGGTCAAGAAATCTGATACCATTGATCCCAGTACTGGCGTCGCTAATTACCCCAGTACCCCTTCCCGTATCCAGCTTTCGTATGTCCTCTCCTACATGATTTGTCTGGATCGTTACTGACGCAGATCTCTTGTCAGGCTGTGGCCTGCTGGTATCAACGGCACTGCACCCGGAACCGTTACGTGGGCAGGGGGAATGATCAACTGGGCTGATCCTGATTACAAGGCTGCTGGTATGTCCTCACCTAATAGTTTCCTCTCTGATTACACCCTTAACGCGAACTTTAGGCCACTTTTATGCCACCGTCAAGTCTATCGCTATCAAGTGCACGGACAAACCCAAGCCTAACGCTAATACCACCTCTTACGTCTACGCCAACTCATCCGACCACTCCGACCCACAAATCGCACTTAGCAACCGCTCGACTATGTTGAACGCTGCTCCTATTGTCGGCGTTTCCGGCATGCATGGAACAATTGTCGCTTTGGTCGCTTTTGTTCCTTGCGTTTGTTCATTTGTTTTGATTTGATATCATAACATTGGTCCTGATTTATTGTAAGAGTGTACTGATAGTTGTATGCTCTGTTGTTTGTTAGCCGAAGTCTTGTTATAGCGTATTTATGGGACATTTATAGTTTTAGAATGTTTGCTTATGCTGCCCCTTGACCTGTCTAAACGGCTTGAATAGGTCAAGCCGGGTCTTTCACGGTCCTAGTCACTCATTCACCGGGTGATCGTTTACGGAGGTACTGACTCTTGTCATTAACGTACACTAGTCGACAATAAGAAATACATACACTTTACTGTTTCAGGCTGGTGGCTGACTTTTGTCATTAACGTACACTAGTCGACTATAAGAAATAGATACACTCTACTGTTTCAGGCTGGTGGCTGACCAGGAAGATAAGACGATAATATAGGGATAGAGTCTACCAAGACATCCTCTTTCTCCGTCATCCCTGTCACCCCCTTCGCGATCGACTCTTCAAACTCTTCCTCCAGCTGGCTCATCTCCTTTAATATAGCCTCCAACGCCGTTCTCTTCGTCCATGTTACAAATGAGACCTCTTCACTGTCCATTCCGACTCCGCTGATCCCTAGACCCACGTTTCCCATCGGCAGTGGTAACAGTGTATCATACCCCATGAATGTTTGCACAGAACGGATCCTCCGATACGTCGCCTTGACCAGCGCTACTGACTTGATCGTAGTTGACTGGCCCATCAAGCGAATGTTGCTGACGCCCATACTACCTCCTCCACTTGGTGAAAGAGGTGGAGGTGGAATAAGTGCTGAGGGAGATGTAGGGCCGAGATGTACAATGCGAGGTCCGTCAACCTGAAGATATGGTGCAGAGCCTTGTCTCGGGGTGGAGGGTGACATTGTCGGAGACACGTACTGGTAACCTGGGATTCGTAGCTCGCCTCCAGATGTCGAGGTCGGTATTTCCAGCGAAGCTACGCGGTTCATTCCAGGACCAAGATTGATAGACGGGATGGAGAGTTCCCCAATCATAGAGGGCGACCGGCTTGGGCGAGGTGATGAATCAGGAGAAGCGAACATCCCAGAGCGCCTTGGTTTGGCAAAAACGGAGGTGGAGATGCGGCGACTCATGGGGGTTGTATTGGGAGAGGAAAATGGGCTGTGGCGTTTTGTCCGGTGCTTAAGTTCTTGATCGAGAGCCACGACTTTCTCAATTGTGAATAAGCGCAGCTGAAGCCTCAGAGGAGATCTATATGCGCAGAGGAATTCAAGGATAGACCAGAGCGAGTAGTCGATCACTCGAGGCGGAGACGATGGAGCAACGAAGTTGGAATGTGCTGGGAATTCAAATGAAGGGGTCTGTGGGATCCGATCCATCTGTACACTTGCTCGCGGTGATGGAGTCGGAGAAGGCACCGGCGAGGCTTCACGAGAGACGGGTCCATATAGTGCAAAATTCGCATTCCCATCCGTCAGTGCCGACTTGAGGAACCCAGCCAACCGCTGCCACATCTCTGGAAGTGTGGACGAGACTTCCATCTCAGCTCGAACAACGATGACTTTGATGAGCTGCAGGGCAGTCGCGAACGTAGGTAGATGTACCTGCCACTGTTTCTCCTCCCCACTCCTCTTTTCACGAGATTTTGACCTCGACAGAGGTAGATTCTCAGCAGTTCTAAAACTCCTCTGACAGGCGGTCATGGCGTAGAAAAGGAGTCTTATCCAGGAACTCGTCAATGCTTGCCGATGCCAAGCCTCTGATTTGCTCCTGTCTGTAGCCAGCTGGTCCGAGGTTTTGAGCGTCAGTGTAAGGGGAAGGATGACTTTCGCAAGGAAATGGAACGTGGGCTGCCGCTTCTCCAATTCACTCATAACATCTGAGCCACGAAGAAACACTGCTTCAGCCAACAAGGATATGAGAGCTGTGCGCAGATTTGACCTCGACGT
>JANIEX010000917.1:0-16879 GCA_027627405.1 Leucocoprinus birnbaumii
GCACGTCCTGGTCGGAGTTTCAGGTTCAAACTCAACAGCTCCCGAGAGGCTCGGCATGGCAAGTAGGCGGCCGGCTGTTCGGCTTGATCTTGCTTCTGGCGTGATGCAAGGGTGCGTGTCCTTCCGCTCACGCGTCATCCCCATCGTCCGTCGCGATTATTGTGGAAGTTTGTGCTTTCGGCGTCTACCTGTGTTAACGTCATGTATACACAGTGCTTCAGCACAATAGGCCCGACTATTATGCTGATAACTTTCATCATTTACCTGCCATCCTCCGTCTCGCCCAAACCCTGATGAAGTGGAGCTGGGTTCTTCTATCTGGGCTTCGAACATGGCACAAACTGATATGACCTAAATTACGGCTAGCTTCTACTCCGCAGCCTGCGAACTCCTGATGTACTCGCTTGTTTGCGGTGACTGCGATGGCCATAATACAAGGTACACAAAAATACTTGAAACGATCTCCTCCATGAGAAAGATATATAAACTACTCGACTTCCTCTGTGCAATTTCTAGGCGCTCGAGCCAGTGCAACCATGCGAGCCTTCCATTTTCTTGTAGTGCTGTCCTCGACCTATTTTGTCTCCGCAATTCAGGCCACCAGAGTTGTTGATCTGGGATATGCCAAGTACCAAGGCAGCGTAAACAACCAGACCGGAGATTTTGAGTTTTTGGGAATCCGTTTCGCTGCAGCTCCAACAGGTGAGTTTGACTTCAGAATGTGAAGCATTGACCATTTTGTGAAACATTCAAAAGGTTCGCTTCGATGGAGGGAACCTCAGCCACCTCGTCAGACCGCTGGAATTCAACAGGCAAACACTGTTCCCAACAATTGCTGGCAAGCAGGCACTGGCCAGGGGCCAACAGCTCCATTTCCTCTCAGAAGCAACAGCTCTCTGTCAGCCCAATTACACAATCAAAAACGCGCAAGTCCTCAGTCGTCCGAAGACTGTCTCTTTCTGAAGTAAACTCTGATCCTTTCGATTATGAACCTTATGCTTAGCTCCACGTCAGCGTTTTTGCACCAGCTTCGGCAGTACCTCAGAAGAGCGACCTACCGGTTGTGGTCTGGATACATGGGTCCGTGTCTTCTACCGTCCAAACCGCGTAAGTGATTGATATCTGATACTCCCTGCTGTTAGGGGTGGCTATGTTTTTGGAGATGCATCTGGGCTTCCAGGTAGCGATCTGATTCGTGAAGCTGGAAATGGTGTCATAGCCGTAACTATTCAATATCGCTTGGGAGTCTTCGGATTCCTTGCCGGACAGAAGGTCCATCAGGGCGGTAGTCTTAATACCGGCTTGCGTAAGTCGTTGACTTTTAAGTGTACCAAATTATTCGTGATTTAGTTAACTATCTCTCCTTCCAGTCGACCAACAATTCGCTCTTAAATGGGTGCAAAAATACGTAAGATTCTGGTCAACGTTCTCTGGAACTTGCCTGAAGCTCGAGAATAGATCGGCAAGTTTGGAGGGGATTCCACGAAAGTGACAATCTGGGGCGAATCGGCCGGTGAGTGACAGTCAATTACCTTCCATGACTGTGTTTGTGCTAGGTTTAAAAAGAATTCATTATATCTGATTTATTCGTTCTCTCCTTCAGGTGCAGGTTCCGTGCTCCAGCACGTTGTTGCAAACAACGGGAACACGAATCCTCCCCTTTTCCGAGGGGCAATCACAAGCTCGACTTTCCTTCCTTCTCAGTATGGCTTCAATGATCGTATCCCAGAAGTGAGTGCATCCTCCCGCACATTTGTAACTTAGAATCAACGTCGGACCCAATTATATCAGCAACTTTACAGCGAAGTTGTCAATGGAACAGGGTATGTCATATCGACCCTCTTACATCTATTTAAATGGCAATGATACCTCAGTCTGACCTTTTGACTAGTTGTGCTTCATCGACCGACTCCCTCAACTGTTTGCGCCAGGTCGATGCCCAAGTCCTTCAACAAGTGAATGTCAATATTGAAAACAGCTCATTCTTTGGAACTTTCATCTTCGTGCCGGTCGTTGACGGACGGTTCATCACAGAGCGACCCACTCGACTCCTCCGTGAAGGCAAAGTTAACGGTGTCAGTCCTGAGTCTAACCTCATTAATGACTCGGATCCACTCATAATTGCAATTACAGGAAGCCCTACTATCAGTTACAAATACATTTGAGGGGACAGTTTTCGTCAACTTGAATACGTCCTCTACCGTTCAGACACCATTATATCTAGCAAACCTCTTCCCCAATTTTGGCGATGCACAACTGAACAAAGGAGTCGCGCAATATGCCAACCAAGGTTTACCCATCGACCAAGCTATTGCTATTATGGGAGAATGTAAGTTACCCGTATGCCTCGTTTTACCTCCTCAGAGCTCAACGTACCTCAAGCTATCTTCATCTGCCCAACCTACTTCTTACTACGTGCTTTCAAGAACAAAGGCTTTAAGGTGAGCCCGCAATTTGTGGATCGGAACATCGGAGCAATATTTTGAGATACAAAATCGTAGGGCGAGTTTGCAATTCCTCCCGGGCATCACAGTGACGACATAGTGTACTATTTCCCAAAGTGAGTTTCAATGAGAAAACTAGCCATTAATGCGAGGGACTAACTGCTCGCCAGCCAAACAGTGGAACCAGGTCTCAAGCCTTCCTTCGACAACGCCCAGTTCCTGAATAACTTCTCTGAATCATTCATGAATTTCGTCTTATCGTTGGATCCCAATGTTAAGTGGGACCCATCAAACACTGTACCGCAGTGGAACAAATGGATGCCAAATGCTCCGACTGAGATGTTATTCAATAAGACGGACGCGGATGTGCCAGTCTTCCGCTCATTTACTACCTCGAAAGATCTTCTTTCCCGTTGCGAGTGAGTGACATTTCATTTAAGTTTCAAGAACGAGTCTGATCAATGCTGCTGTTAGCTTCTGGGAAAGCGTGAGCGAATTTTCCGCTCAGTGATTATCGAGACGCCGTGTGTTTGGTAGGTATCGCGAAATCTGACTATGTTCCGAGTATGGGACACTTTCGTTCAATATTACAAGATGTCGTGTATATACATTGATCGATGAAAATACTCGCTTTGATTTCGGACGGTGACCCTCCCACTTGAAAGATTGCTCTACTCCTGAGCCTGAGCTTCTTCCCCAAGTTCTTCCCATACCTGAATAGAAGCAATCAACAGTCCGAGGAGTAAAAGTATGATCGTGAGTGCATATCAGCCATAACCTCCAAAAACATCGTGCTGGACTGAATCAGAGAAGAGTGATGTCGAGACTTCTAAGCCAATCGCATGAGCGATAAATGCTGTCGTTTGGAAAGGCCACTATTAGGCCGCTCCAAGCGATCTTTGATCGGAACCAGAGGTTGTGATGCATATGAATAAAGTGCCTAATGTGTCGATGACGACAATAAAATAGAATGAGATCCCCACCATAAATCCAAGGTATCATCAGCATGAGCGAAACTTCAACGTAATTAATGACTACACAGCTGGCCCAATGCTTCTCGTGCGGGCAAAGTTGCTCATGACGGACATCAACAAGAAGGCAGGAGCCCAGGCCATCATTAAGTTCCAGCCAAGAAGACTCGGTTTTCGCCGAAATACTCATCGGTTGGCCCGGCGCCTCGGTGGGGAGTTAACGGATAGGCCAGGAAGAGGGGTCTGTTCATCAGCTTTTCTGAATGAGCCAGTGGACATTCGAGTCGCTGGTGTGCGAAGAGCCTTTTGGAAACGACGAAGCCGAAAAGGTTGACTCGATATGGTATGGACACGCATTCACAGCCAGCAACGAGATAGAATAAAGCCGGGTAGGACAGATTTCGACATAAGCAATTGTTGAGGTGCGAGAACCATGTTGACGGGCTCATGACGGCTCATTCTGCGATGCAAGGGAGGGTTAGAAAATAACAAAGGCCTACCGCATTTATTTTCGTGCTGTAGAGATACACGAAGACCTCTATTTGAGATTTCACTTTACGCCTTCGCTAGAGCTGGGATCAGACCAAGACCTCTCCCACGACCTCATCCGCACTAGAAGCTTTTATCACTGGGCTAGGTGCGAAAGAATAAAGTGTCCATCTATCTAAGTTGCCAGCATACAGATACATTGAATATCAGTTCATTCATACGAGAAACTTGGGTCCTTTTAATGACCATTGCCCAGTATCATCGGTCCACTTCATTTCCAGTAAGCGTTCAAGTCTACGACTGTTAACTAGTAACGGGTCCGTATAAGCAGGGCACCTTCATATTATTTTCGGGAAGTAGAAACGGCATGATTAACTCCACTCGACGGTGTAATTCGCCCTGTGCCAGGAGCTGAGCTCGAATTGGCGACGTTCCCAGACGTTATCGCATCCTCATCGGCAGTCATCCCTGCTCCAGGCTTAATCTGTTCAGCATCTTTCCTACTGAGGCCCTGTCCCTTCAACCATCCCATTCCTCTCCAACCGCTCCCATGATTCCCTACCAATCTTCCACCCTCCTGAGGATTCTGCTTTAGGTATTCCTCTCCTCTGATCCTCAAAAACTCCTCTAAGAGCGCCGCATTGCGACTATTTGGCTTGTACACCGCCATCGCCACATCTCCAACCATAGGAACAAAACCAACTCCTGTACTGATTATATTGTGTAGTTCCATACGATGAAAGAGCCATTCCGGAATATCCGCTTGTTTAGATTTTCGAATGATGAGGTAGTGATTTAGAGAGAAGTTGGTGACGTCTCCGACAACGGGCACTAAGCCAATCCAGAAGGTCCAGCCGAAGCGAAACCCACAAAGGTTGAACCCTTTGTCGAGGTAGTGTGCTCGCTTCCGTACAGATTTGAGGATTCGAGCATCTCGCTTGGATAGACCAGGAGGCATAGCTCGCTGACACGGTTTTATTAGTCACAGTAGATTCAAGGCTTGAAATTCAAAGCTATACACACTTGTCGCCGTTTCTCCTGTCCCTTCTCTGACATGTAAGTCTCGTAAAGCGGGTCTGCAGGGGCATACTGTTCCATATGTTTTGCAAACAGCTTTTTGCCCGCTTTCCCAATGACTGCGTTCATAGTAGATAAGCAAAGAGATTAAAGTCCAATAGAAACAGAAAATTGTTCAGAGAAGTGAGAACGAGTAATAGAGTGGAAAAAAGAAGGGGTTGGAGCGGGATTGACTACACCCTCAAGCCTCAGAGATCTTTTTGTATGCTTTCACGCATGGCGATGGCCACTGTGGAGGGTCCCAACGACGTCATCGGACGCTGGGGACTTGTCAATTCCATGATCACGTGTTGCACCGCTTCCCACCAAGAATAGCAATTGTTTTTGATCCGGTAGGTGTCAGTGCTAGGGGCTATGCCGGCTCGTCGACTCTTGAGTCTTCCCGATTATTGGTTGCACAGAGACAAAAGCAGTTCAGAATAAAGGCATAACAATTTACCATGTCTATTATATCCTCTATAACTACTAAGCGATCGCATAGCATTATTGTTGAGACTTGCATCGGGGTTTTGGCACTGATGAAATTGCTAGTACATTCTAGAACGGGGGGAAGCTTGCGATTGATTATCAGGTGCCGAGTGGGGTGGCTAGAATCACGATTTTCAGCACGAACTATATACATGTCGAAAGAAGTCTTACCCATTATTCCATCAAGTCAACAGAAATCCACCCAAAAACCATTCACAGGTCTCGCCATACACCTTCCATCCCTCCACTATTCCCGACTCGGGATATGCCACAGGCGGCACCGGCGGCACCCTTCCTAGATCTTTCAGGCGTCTTGTGCCACCGTCGTCTACCTCTCCATCAACGCAAAGCCATGTCAACTACACCGTCGCTAGCGTTGACGCCTGAATCCCTCGACAACCTGACATATCTACACTGTCACAACGCACCTTAATGTCCATCGGCTTGGTAGTTTCTCGGTAAGGTAAAAAGGGGGCGACATTGCAGCCGATAATCCGCAGCGCTACCGACGTGGCTTTAGTGAATATATATTCAGGCCAAGTCGAGGGCCGATGAGTGGCAGATACTAGTAATGGTCGTAAGGCGACTTTGACCTACTTTTGACGTACAATAGAATCTTCGTAGACTCGGTTGCGTGAAGAGGTAGCCAGTTAAACGACGACGAGTTGTTCAGGTGCCAAATTGCGGCGGACACCTCAAACGCCACAGCAGTGGCGTAGGCGACTCTCGAAACTCGGTGTAGGCGATACCGATGTCAATGTATCCTCTATCTCGATTGCAAGTCATGCAAGGTGTCGTTGACAAATACACAGAGAAAAGACACGATGGATCTGACTACGCGAGACCAAAGTCATGCGAAGCCGACCTAACCACTAAGAGAAACCACTACCTCCGCCAAACTGCCTCGCTCGAGATACATACAAGCTCAACCATCCCCTCACATCCACACCATACACCAAATATACAGCATATATTCCCAGAAGAAAAAAACACATTCAAAACAATATATCACAAACAAAAACTCTGAACTTGAGACAGTGAAGACCCATACCAAGTCTAAAAAGTACAGCATATAACTAGGTTGGAAACCATAAGTAACTACAAACATGTACAGTAGTAAAAAGGGGTGAAGGATCATATATATGATTGTATAAAGGTCGAGTTGGTAAAACGGGAAAAGGGGAAAGTGTGAGGTAGTGCAAAACGTTTTGGTACTGCAAGGTGTAGAGAGTGATATAGCGGTGAAGGAGCAAGGCAACGATTTAAATGATCGTATAAAGCGAGAGTCCATGGAAAAGTGGATATCCTCGCAACGGGTCGAAGTGAACCCAGGGCAAACGATACCGAGGTAACCTGCGAAGTTGAATCGGGAAAAATAGGTACACTTTTCCAACATGAAACGGGCACACTCGAGTGTGCTTGCGAATATTTTAGAATGATTTATATTACCCAATCTAGCTGTCAGTCATTCAAAAGGCGAAATTGACAGTTCGTGTGCTCTTTTGTAGCTCGATGTTAGTTTATTGACGCCCTGACTGTGGTCTTTTAACTCTGACTCCGTGTCCAATGCCGCACATGGGTAATTAGAAAATTGTAGCGATGCACCTAAAATGGGCATTCTGGTCGAGGTAGTTCAACCGAGTGAATTAAAAGGGCAACAGACCTACAGGGATAGTGAAGGTGAGTCGGTGAATGTCAACTGAGGGTTCGCGAGACAGCCAAGTTGAGAAAGCAACGTAGCTCGATCTCCTTCAACCGACCTCTTCAATTGCACTCACACCTTCCGAATTCAGGAGAATCTTTGTGGATAGTGGAGGTCAGGGGATATGAACTGGCGTTCGGCGGGCGGCATCGTGGATCGGTTTTTCTCAACCGACCCTTTCTGTGCAACTCTGAACTGCCCACTTAGGATGGTGTTTGAAGCATTTAGGACCCAGATTATATCCACCGACTCTTCAGGGAGCACATATGGATGTCGGTTGTTAACGACTAGCCATCTCGCTGACAACCTAGATTACGAAATTAAAAGGCTCACTCCACCGATGGACATGGACCAGCTGGCCTCACTGAGAGAGAGGTACCGTGGGTCCGACTCTCCTAGCCGACATCTATGTAACTGGAGGTTACCCAAACAGGATCATATTAACGTAGTATAGTAGACTACTTGTTTCACGTCAACTGAACCACCAGCCGGTTGAGTACAACTGACACCTGCGGTGAAGGCACCTGTTCCCGGATTTGGAGGTTTTATCTGTGCCTTGGCAGTCGGATGATATCAACCGGCTCCTGCATAGAATCATAAGTAGGTCGGTTAGTAGCCACTGACCAAAGCGATTATGTAGCTCTGTTCCCGACTTTGGGAATTTGTCTGCGCCTTGACAGTCGAGTGACATCAACCGACTCCTGAATAAAATCACAAGTATGTCGGTTGCTAGCCACTGACCCAAGCGATTACATAGTCCTGTTCCCGAATTTTAGAAATTTTGTCTGCGCCCGGGCAGTCGGGCGACGTCAACCGACTCCTAAATAAAAGGATAAATACGTCGGTTGCTGGCCACCGACCAAAGCGATTATATTTCTGTCTACTCAATTAGGCAGGCTATTCTTCCAACAATAACCGCAGTTCCCAAATTAAGGTCTTATTTCCGCTATCACACAGTCGGGTCATCCCAACTGACCGCACAGGCAAGGCATGCCTCAGTCGGTTGTCATCCACCGACCAGCTTTGAGTGATCAGTCCATTTCCTCAATCAAGAAGTCACTCGACCGGTGGACAGGAACCGACCCTCATAGGAAAAGAAAGGCAGGTCAGTTTCTTACAACCGACACCTGTCATAATACACCCCATTCCCGAATCGGAATATTCGTCTGGGCCTTTGGCAGTCGGGTGATATTGACCAATGTTTGAAATAAACGATTCTATTGTCCGGTTTACAGGATCAAAACAGCAGTCTAGAGGTCAAGCCTACAGAATAAGATATCCAGCTCTGATGAGGCTCTTCAAGCCTTTGGTTGATGTCCCTTATTACTTAATATAGGCAATGTCTCTAAGGAGCGGCAATCGGGGGACCTCAACCGAGGGCTGAAGGAAGCAATCGGCGGGTCGGTTGCTATACATCGATAGACTCGACGATACCAGTACTTACCAAATCAGGAAGGCTAACAGCCTGCTCCGTTCATTCCTGCACGATAAAAACAATAG
Source organism: Leucocoprinus birnbaumii (assembly GCA_027627405.1). Classification (NCBI taxonomy): domain Eukaryota; kingdom Fungi; phylum Basidiomycota; class Agaricomycetes; order Agaricales; family Agaricaceae; genus Leucocoprinus; species Leucocoprinus birnbaumii. Next base: position 8,652 of record JANIEX010000917.1, read on the forward strand.
CCATTGCCGCAGCAACCAGGTATGACAAAGATCCGGGAAGGTATATACAGCAAGCTAACCTACTCATACCATACCCTCTTCTTCACGCGCACGGTGAGTTTTGGTGACCACACCGACATTCGCAACGGCTCCCCCTGGCAAGGGAATACGCTGAATTGTAAACTTGACGCGCAACAGGTCCCCTTTACCCAGTCGAAGTGGCGGTTTGCCTGCATCAAAATCCGTCGCTAAGTTCTGACTTCTTAATGAGCATCTCTCTTTGAAAGCTAAGTTTACGGTCGCTTACCACGACAAGGCCAATTAAGAGATCTTCAGGGGGAGCATCAACGAGAAGAGAATATTTACAGCTCCCCAAATCAAAGCCCTTGGCTTCAATGACCATAACATTATTGATAACATCCGTCCAGCTGGATGCCAGGCGCTTTGACTTCCGCGGGCGGCGAAGTAGGAGATATGCCAGGGATGGAAAAGCGTTGGAGGACACTTCTTTACCTGAATCATTCACGTTAGATAGTATCCAGACCAGGTCAGGGCACAAGATAGCTTACCGTCAGAGAAGCGTGCCGTCGGACTGAACGAAACAAACTCTCCTATCACCTGGGTTTCATGATTCCTAACACCCCACTCGTCAATACCTACTACCCTATCGAGAGACGACCATCCCTCCCCATAGTAATTCCACACAACCCCATCTTTCCACTGAACGTTCAACAACGAGCTTGGAGACTTTCGTTGCCAGTCGAGCAGCTCTGAAATTGTCGAAGGCATTTTACAGTGATGAGAATAGGGTCTGACGACGCAGATAGTGATAAAGAGACTTATTTGTTTGTCCGGATCTGAGTCCAAAATCAGGCTTTACCCCACATGTGATGAACCTCCGAACCTCCGAATTGGTAATATCGAATGATCACTCGTTCCCAGTGCAAACAGATTGGCCACTGACCACTAGCATTTCTTGATTGATAAGACAATATATTACACCAGGGGTGCCCCTAGGTCAACATCAGTCCCGCATAGACTGGATCCACACAAGAGGTGCTTCTGCAAGTGATGGAATCTGTCAGACCAGAATAGAGCCCGATCCGAGTTCATATAAGGCACACGGTTCTGATTTACCGGGTCATGCCAGGATTTTCCTCCTGTTAATAATGGAGAGAAACACCTTTGTGTAGACGATCGCCCGTTTTTCCCCCCATATAGCTTACAGCCTTTCGAATTCGTAGGATCAGGCTGTTACCCGATTCGGCAGCACTAGTATTGATCTCTGAGACTTGAGGGTCGAGCTGAGCGTAGGTTGACGCAAAGCACGCCGGCGCGCATTTCGTGTGGTCCCTAGAATGAAAGTTGTCAATGATAAACAGTGTGTCCGCAAAGAACTGAGGTTCGCGAAGAAGGCAGTACGGGCCGAGCGCACAGGAGAAGTCATAAATGACCCTCTTTGGCGCTTTCGGCCAACGCGTAATCATGGCGGAAAACGGGTCGTTCCGTCCTTCGTAGCCAGGCATGAAATGGAAGCCATAGCAGATACTGTGTGGGCACCAGGCTGCCATGATACCCCCTGTAAGACGACGTTGACTGTAGCTGGAGAAGTATTTTCCGCACAGGGCTGATGACGTATCCTCGGCTTCTGCAGCGCTTTTCTGGTTTCCCTGGTCCTGTTGTTCATTAGACAGCAAAGGGTACACTGGCCGCTGGCGAATCTTAGGCAAACTGTAAAAGCAACCCGTCTAAGGGAATGTGGATGAGGACTTGTGTTATGGGAAGATGCAATCAAACTCACGGTTTTCCAATCGGTATCAATGATTTCATTGAGGTCGTGGTTCACCCCAGGCCCCGCGTTCGCGAAAAGGGACTGAAATACATCGCGCGCTCGGTCCTTAATCCACACACAGATAGAAAGGATTGATGACGAGTATCCCGGCTGTCCCTCGTCATAATCAAACCGGAGCAGAAAATAGATATGTGGAACTTTGATCAGCTTGCGAGCGGTGTTGGGTGTGGGTGATTCCAGGAAGGAGCCCAGGGCCAGCAGGCCATCCTGGTTCACCATCTGCGCCACCGATTCTTCGGCGGCAACCTGGACGTATTGCGCGCGAACGAGAGTTCACTATGTAAGCGTGCAGTCGTTCAGAGTATTATCACTATAACTGGTAGCGTACCTGTCTGAAAAAGTTTTTCACGGCTGCGGGCGGCTTGAGCCCATTATGAAATGCGGTAATGCCGAACCAACAATCGAATAAACTTGCCAGGTCGGTGTTATACTGTCCCAATTGCTTTACAACCAAGGCGATATTGTCTATATGACCCGAGACCGCATTAACGGCTTGCTGCGACTGTGGGGTGCTTGATTTGCGAGAGTTCCCCTTCGATGAATTCGCTTTGTTCGCAATTTCTTCGAGCGCTTCCATCGCAATGGCCCCACGAATCATCTTTCGAAGACTTGGATTCGGTATCACTTGCTGCTTAGGGAGGTATCTTGTGCACGGGCGCACTGGCGACAGCGAGGAGGTACTCGTGGGCGGCTCGAGTGAGCCAGAGAGCTGGGCACGGCTGAAAGCCAGAGATACGCCATCCCAGATGATGTTGTCAGGGAGAGGACCGCACTCCGGACATCGGAAATCATCGTCGAACTGCTGTAGCGTTGCATAGGCAAACCAGCAGGATCGAAAAAGATCCTTGTGCATGAATTTAGCATTGGGAGTATAAGTATAGCGCTGGATGACCACCTCACACCAAGCGTCGAACGGTGTTTCAGATGAGGTATAGAAGCTTGTATAGTCGTCCAGGAAGTCGTGGGTGAGTAGGGTGGTGTTATTATAATTGAAAACACCAGCTTCACGTAGATCGGGACCAATGTAGTTCCTGAGAAAGGCAGGACACTTCGGGCAAGGCTGGAGTTCAATACGACAAGGGAAAGACCCCACGAGTGTGTAGAGAGTCGCATCGTTGAGAATAGTTGGCTTGGAATCGTCGAAATACGTTCGTTCGCCACCAGAGCAAATACAAGACGAGGTTGGCGATATTGTGAACAGGTGGTCGGCTGGGGATTCCCAGATGGGTCGGGGGCGAGGGTACAAAGGACGGTCCGTTGGTAGTTCGGCCCATCTGGGACAGAGAATCGGGAGATAGGAAATGGCCGGTTTCTCCTTTATCTTCCGAACCACGGGTTCCCCTACAGTGTCACAGTGGATGAGCCTCCATCGACAAATCTTTTCATGCCTACTCACGAATACGCTGGCCTGAGGGCAGTGGCACGTCCTCTAGATCATCCAAATCAACATTCAGCCGCTGTGCCATTTCTCTTCTTGATCTCTTGATGTGAATACAGAAGCCACCTCTCTGTATCTGCTCCTTCGAGTCTTTGCTACATGTCCAGCGGCCGGGTCCGGTATCGATCCCTTCATACATGACAATAGCGCGGTTCATAGGTGTGGTCGCCGAGTTTGTAGTTACGGAGAAAATATTTTTGTGTATGTCGTCGACTATCCTCTCGCGAGAGAACATGTAGACGGGCACTTCTATGGGTATAGGTGTCAGCACTACACACACGTTTTCAAGTCAGGACTAAGGACATACCAGAGGCGTACGGCATTTGTGACAATGACTCACGATTATCAAAAAATCCCTCATGGTGAGATTCATGTATAAAGCGTTTGTGGAAGCAATGATGTATTGGGCACTGGCATGCAGCTCTGAGGCCCTCGCCAGTGTCAACAAACTGCAGGTGATACCAGTGCGACTAGAAATAACCATGAGAAATCGAAGCATCGATAACGTTATTCTACGTCACACCGTTGCCTGAGATCGACGAACATCCCATCCTTGTACCACGCATAAATTTTTCGCGAATTGTTCAAATCCAGCACATCCCCCTCGAACAGCATCCAGGAATTCGGCAAACTCTGAATCATGAAGATCTGGTTGGTCCACAGATTGATGGTAGTCAAAGACGGGCGGCTCATCAGGTGCAGTGAACTCGAAGGCATCTGCGTCGGAGTGACTTGGCGTTTGGGGCGTGTTCTCGCTGAATGACAGTGCAACAGACGTCTTGTGAGTCACTAGCTCGAGATGTATTTCATCAGACTAACGGATTTTGTGTGCTGGCCTCCGTTCTAGAGCCTTGAACTTTTTTTAGTCGGCTTGGTGGACCCCTGGGCAATTTTCGGTCGCTTGGCTCGAGGTTTCAAATCCCCAGCTCTAGTTCGTTTCGTGGGGCTTGCAATTTCGCGTACGTCCGCTTTTTTTGAAAATATGGATACAGGCGCTTCTTGAACGGTCGGCGGTAGAACTCCAGGATATTTTTGCAACGGCTCGTTGGTCCCTGCAAGAGATTTGAGGAATCGAGGCTTTGGTCGGTCCATGGTGAGCGGGTTCTAATAAGAGTTCTATCGGTTTATATTGACCGACACAACGAATCGCATTCCAGCTGATAAACTCGGTAGTCAGGTTATATCGACCGAGATACTCAGGCTCGTTCTAAAACCCATTGCAACACAACTCTCTTTGTTCCTCGCTATCGCCTGGCTCCCAAATGACTGCCTCCCCTTCGAAACGCAGCGCTCGTATCAAGCAAAACCTTACCGGCGGTGCGACTGTGCCAAGACAGTATCGATGCCGCAAATGCCCGGACAACCCATTGCTCAAGGATTGTCTTGTTCACGGGAAAAAGGTGAGATTCTTGACCGCCTTTGCAATTCGCCAAAGGTCATTGTTCGTCTTAGAACAAAGAACTACAGAGGCGGCAGACACTCGTACCCAATGCGAGCTTGCCCTCACCTGCCACCTCTAGTAATGATTCAGCTGCGCCGGAGCAAGGAGAGGGAACAGACCCATCTAGAGACGCGATGGATGTTGATGTAAGTACTGGGAGTCTCACGTCGAATCACCGTCTCAACTGAGCAATACACATTCAGGACGCGAACATCGATCCGCGTTTACGGGGACTCCAGGCAGATGGTACGCGCAGGACCCCTACCGCTTCGCGGGCTGAAGACACGGTGTGTTACGCGGTTTCTTCTCTGAGGACTCTTACTAAAGTATTGACAGGGAGTGGGCAACGGCCATGACGGCACTGTGAGCATTCCTGATGAAGGATTGCCCAATGCACAAGCCGCAACTCCGTCTCAATCAACGTCCGTAGTTGCAACCAACGAGAACACTCAGCAGAAGAAAAAACAGTCTGCCAATGACGATGACGATGACTGGGAGGATGACGATGACGACGAGGTGGAAGATGAAGATGTGAAAGATGGGGGCCCTCATGGCTTGATTGAGGGCGTTATGAGGGGAAACTACGATTTCCGTCAGTGTCTCTTTCAATGCTTATTTTACCGCTCCTCATCGTCGTTTTTGTTTACATTGATAGGAGGGCTTAAACGAACTACGGCTTTGCGCCCTCCTAGCCAGACCTCTACTCACGCCTCAAAGCGTTTCCATCGCGTCATCCGCCAGATTCTGACTCGAGTGAGGAGTCTGCATTCCATGTAAGGCGCCACTTACTCACACACACTAGATAGAGAACCTGGCCGTTGAGACTGGCTGTTGGATCTACTTCGCCGCTCAACATGCTACTGCGGTCACTCCCTACATTCACTATGCATCGCCTCGCCTTCGTACTGAAGCCGGCCCGGAGTTAGATATCATTCATACTAACTTTTCAATCATCATGAAGACCCTAGTCATGGCTCGTCGTCGTGAAGTAATGGAGCTTACCCTGGAACTCGAGGAGAATAGAGAACGGCTGCAAGATGCTCAGAAGAATGCCGAAGATGCCAGGAGAGCAGCCCTTGAACTTGAAGCAGAGTCGGCTAGGAAGGATGCCGTTATTGCCAAGCTCATGGCGCAAATGAAGAGTTGATTCTCTTTCTACGTAGTAATTCGTATGTATTTGACGCGAAGGTCAGGGTTCATCTGAGCCACTACTGTAGTCGCCTGAATGAGAATGTTGCGATTGATTAATGGAAAACTTGTGTGGGATCAACGAAACTCGAATCTCTAGTAAGGCAATTGCTTTCGCCATGAGATGGACGAGTTCCGTTGCACGGCGATAAAGTTCTTTTTACTTTATAGTGCTCCTTGGGTAACGTTCCGTGCAGCTCAAACAACCTTGTTTCAAGTCGACGTCCTTTATCGGCGTGATCCCATACCTCCTCGAACCAGGCATCAAAGCCGTAGCACTTCATGGCCTCGTTATAACTCATCTCTAGCCATTCCGCCCAACAGGCAACACCGCCCCACTTAGACATCCATTCCACAGCTTGCTGCTCGATGACGCGAAAGCGCCCGAGTTCTTCGAACTCCTCGGTATCAAGGTCATTACATATTGCATATGGATGTTTGCCCTCCCTGAGGAGCCTCAGAATGTCACAGGCTAGACGATGAGCCTCAGTAGAAACCATCCTAGTGTTGTGAATAAATTACTGTTAGAGCTACAGGAATAAATACGAGAGCGGAGAGAACACAAACGGTGATTTGGATGGAGATACAGGAGGCGTGCCCGCCCCTTGACTCGGACTGAAAGACAGCATGAAAAAAGGGGACAGTCGTGAACGGACAGAACACACACCTTGTGAGAGCCTTTCCGCCGTTCCTCAAAGCCATAAGCTCTTGCCTTTTCCTTGGTAAGTGGAGGTAAGTCAGAGACACTCGAAGAAGAGATTGTGATATGACTTTACTTTGCGCGGTACCTGTCATCTTTGTTAAAACCGTTCTCGTCAACATTGGATCGGTCGCGCTTCTTCCCATGATTTGGCACCTTCTGTGGAGTCTCCGACATCACGTAAGGTGATACAGAGAAAAATTAGCGAAGTTAGACGATACAAACCCAATGAAATACCGGAACTTTATGAGGTTCGACAATATCCCCGGTATGGCCGAAATAAATTACGCGACCATGAGCGACCTTTGATGCGACCAATGTACGACCAAATGTACGACCACAGCTCGTGGAGTCGTAAACGGTCGCGCGACCTCCACTTGACTTCTGCGACCAGGGGTCGTTGTTGATTTTTAGGCAAGTATAACCAGCTGATTTCGATCTAGCAGCCAGAAAGGGCAGTTGATCCGGATCAGGACCTGCAATCTCAAGAGATCTGAATGGTCTGGAAAGACCTCCTATTCCTCCGCGTGCTACTACTTGGATATGGAAACACATGGTTGTACGACAAGGCGCCGAGTTCTCCCCGTTCTGATAAGCACTTTTGCGTCACGGCGCATGTTCGCGGTTGGCTCACGTTTCGACAGACTCTGACTGAGTGGCTGTACGTGATCACGTGCGCTATGATCTCATAGCGCCTGTGCTATCGAGTAGTCGTGTTCACAATCAACACAACTACCCATTTCACGCGTCCATTACCTCTTCCACTGTTAAGAATGACCGGTAACGCGTCAAACCAACTTTTCTTCCGACTGGAGGTAAGAACATCTCCATAGAATATCTGTGAATTTCAAATCATCTCATTCCCCCTGGAAAAAGAGGCCCAGATAGCGCCATCTGTAGTCGGGAGCCTCATTCGAGAAGGCTTTCTGATGGCAATTGCAATAGCATGCGGGGATTACTATCTGAAAACCGCATGGGTCGCTCTAGGAGTGCCTGACTGATGGGTATTAAAGCAAGCATGAATTGGAACCAAACTGACCTCGTCAGTTGCTACCTACCGACTTTATCTCTAGCTGAATCTAACATGGAAAACACTTGTAAGTCGTCTCAATACTTCGGTTCCTCTCAACTGAGATGTATGGCCTAGCTCTGAAAGTTGCCGTTCGAGAATATCTCAAACTTCTTGTAGCTGCATGTGATCTGAGGGTGCAGGCCGATGAGGCTACAAAACTCGTCACACTGCTTAGCAAGTCAAAATCCTCGCAAGGTATGTATTATATGGCGGTACGACTATGCGTACGAGTGTCTATTCTGACAACTTATTCCGCTGGTTAGAGGAGATTAGGCCGCATCGCATCAGATACCATACACTATATGCTCAATGGGACATCGCTATGGAACCCGTCAAGCTGGCCTATCAGAAGGCAATTGGTCTGAAAAGGGAATTCTTGGATGACGATGTTTCTATTCCGTCGTTCGGTAGGTGTCTCTTCCTTGATTAAATGGCCGTGACTTTTTTTGATCACAAGCTCTAGAGTTCCTTGAGGGCAAGAAACGTAACAATCAGAGGGCACTTCAACTCGTTGAGCTAACGGGCGCAATTGGCAGCAGCCTCAGCGGAGGCCGCTCC
>JANIEX010000918.1:0-16866 GCA_027627405.1 Leucocoprinus birnbaumii
CTTATGAATACTGACACTTTTTGAAAAGTGTCAGGACATTCGAGTACTGACACATTTCACTCGAAGTGTCAGTACAGACTCATATACTGACACTTTTTTGTAGGTACATGTACTGACACTTTTTTATTGTCCTGACACTTTTCGCCACTTATTTTTTCCCCAGATCTAACATGATATTTATATCCTCATATGTCTATGCTGCGTTTGTCGCGTGATCAATTCACTTTCGGCGTCCGGATTCAGCAGTTGTACGCCATAAGTAAGTAGTCTTCCGTAAGTGTATTTGTGCGCATATATAGCCTCTATGTCAGATCTGTTTTGAACAATTCTCCTGCATCATGCAAGACTACGACGATTCCTCTGTTGTCTTACATTCGGCATTGGTTCACAAGTACTCTTCGGTCGGTGATCGTTCGATAGGAGGTTCGTTACCAATAGCTGAATCTACATCAGGGTCGTCCTTACAAACATGGATTATTCATTGGAGCAATGTGCGAGGAAGTGCACAGAGTCGCTATTTCAGTCGACAACAGCTGGGGTACTTCTGTTTCTTGGCGGGCCGATGACGCTCCAAATTTTATAACCGTTGATGACCTTCAGTTGGGTAACTGGTTATCATCGATGCACATATTCCCAAAGGAACAGGTTCTCTACCTGCCCGCACAGTGGATCCAATTGACGGACCAGCTCCTGCTAATTAAAACTTATACTTGGGTGAGTCGATTAGACTGTACTATATATCAATTTCTCGTCTAATTCAATTAATTGCGCTAGATGAAACATCCAGATGCGCACTCTTCTTTACACCCAAACCGGCTGCTCGCTTCTCTTAGTGAGGGCAAACTCAGGTTTAGAGGAAATGTTGTGGTCGTCAGGATTCTGGAATGCGGGGAAGTAGTTGATATGGGTCCCGAGGACGTTCAATTGATATTCGATGCTCTTTCTAGTATTGAGAGCACGAAGTCAGCCGGTCACCATTAATATAATTGTATATACATATATATTCTGCGAGTAAAGCCGTAGCCTTTTACCGAGTTAGATATATATCTCGTGCCTGTCGTCGTGCTGAGTAGATAAACTTTTCGTCTAGTTAGAAGACCACATACGGAATGTGGGGAGAGGAAATTGACAGCAATAGGCTGTCAAATTCCTGTGTGTGAGACTGAAGGAGACCGCGGACGGGCCGCTTCAACATCTCCCAGTGCTTGCCTTCGATTCACCGTGTGGTCATCTGCTGTAACTATATTGCAGTGAGTCGACTCTAGTGGGTGCGGGTGGACGGGAAAAAGAAAAGAAAAGGTTTCGCCGTGAAGAGCAGCCGAAATTGTATGAGTATGATCGAGGATTCAGATGAATGGCGAGGTGCAACTCACTCCTTGTAAAACGTCACTCTTTGTCACGAGAAGTTGCATCCGAAGAAGCATGAGCCAGGTCCTTTACTCATCAGTATGATAACGTTCAAATCGAGCCGTTCAGTGAATTGAAGCACTGATAAGCCGTAATGGTGTGTGTGACATTGACTTCCATGTCGGAAATGGATGGAGTGACAAGGTGCTATGAGATAATGTTGAGAGTCCAGGGAGTATACTCTCATATATATATATGTATAATATTTATCGCGCATATCTTACAATCGTCTCGTTGCTAGTGGCAACGGTATGTTGTGAGACAAAATGCGACGGTACGCACAAACCCGAATGAAATCGGAAATTGAGTTCAGTTTGTATGGAATGATCAAAGAGGGTGAGACCTTTTGTGGCACATATACAACGTCCTTTATTGATTGTAGATATTCATGCATATGTGCTGAGCATGTCTAGTATTGCGTATTCGTGAGCTTGTGAAATTCCAGTTTTGAGCAACGCGTATTGACTCGCTAGTTTGAGGTAGAAGGTATACTGAATAGGTTTAGGACTTTCGACAGTCCTAGAAATCTTGCTGTCGAAATGACTGTTGGTTATTGAATATATACAACTGAAATATATATTGTTCAAGCATAATTAAAACGGATACTATAACTAAGAGAAATGAGGCAGCATAACGAGTTATTTACTGCTCAGTAACAAACTCGACGGTAGAAATAAATATCAAAAAAAGGCAAAGCATAAAGAATTCAGCAGAGTGCAGAGTCATCAGAGTGGAAGCGCATATGGGGATACAAGTACATATCAGACTCGACGAGCGGGAGGATAGGAAGAAAAAAAGAAGGCGGAAAAAACACAAATGAATAATACGTCCTTCACAAAGCCCTAGCCTTACCTTTAGTAGTGCGTGCTCGTTTCTTCGGAGGTTCCTCCACAACAGGAGCCACTTCTGCAGGAGGAGAAGATTCGACTTCTGGTTTGCCGTCCAAGGTCTCAGTCTCCGATACATCTCCATCAAAATCTTCAACTTCTTCCATGACTTCTTCAACAGCTTTAGACTGGCCGTTGAGGCGACGTTTATTTAGATTTGCGGGAGCTTTGGTCTTGGATTTGGATGTAGTTTCAGGCTCTGCACTGTTTTGGGACCTTTCGGATGTAGAATCACTGACGAGCATGGGGCTTTCTGGGGCGTCCTTATGGGCGTCGATGTTTGTGTCAACTACAAGGATGGGGGTTTGGATCGACGCTTTAGAGGTCCCTGAACGTGTGGCTCGCCTGGCTCTTCTAGCCGGAATACGAGAAGGTCCGGCAACTGCAGCGCTAGCAGATGCCGACACAAGAGGGGGTGTGGTAACCGCCGATATAGGTTGACGCTTCATATAGGAATGCGGTGCCTTAGGAGGAGTAACGGTGGGTGCGGAGGTGCGATCTAAACGTTTGGACAGAGTTTGATATATGACGATCAATATAAATGCTTGTGAGTATATCAAGCTAACAAGACTTACTCGCAGTCTTCTTAGTGGCGGTAGTCTTAGTCTTTCCATCACAGAGCGTCAACATCGCTAGTGCAGACGGTGAAACCCCTGCTCCTGAGGGCACAGTAAATGGTTGGGCTTCTATCGGTCTCCATGGCCCTCTACGGCCAAAATCCTTGAACGGGCTTGCAAGAGGCGGTCCGGGAGGACGAATTACGACTATCTGTTCGATTTTTCCCGTAAATGAATCGTGAGCAGCTGCAGTGTCTTTGGACATCGTGTAGTGCTGGAGCGAGAATGCGACTTCTACAAGAGTATCCGTCAGACGGTCCTCGGCGTCTTCAATGTTAATGCATTCGTTTTCCTCATCATAGATCGCGAGAGGCAGTACTCGATGGGTGTTTGAAATGGCTTCTAACGATTCTTGATGCTCGGACGGCACGGGCCACAAACTTGTGGCATAATCGTTATCGTTGATATCTGGACATTGAAATGAATACGCATTTGATCCGCACTACGCATTTAAACACACACCTTCTGTGTCCGAATTCTGAGATACATGGAAAGTCATGCGTGGCTGATCAGGGGAGCTCTGTTTAGTATAATGCATTCAGTACTCACCGTTCCTTTCTTCTCAAATATAGGAGCTGATAGACGAATGGATGGCGGTATCGTGTCTTCCAGAATGAGATAACGGCGCTTTGTGGTAGCGGCAATGGAGCCCTGTATCTTTCTGAGCACTTCTAGTCCCGTCATCCAGTCCTCTCTCAATACGCTATCATTACGAGGGCAAGAGAGGGTGAACTGAAATTTAGCCGCAGACAGTGGCCCATATTTCTTGTTGTAATTGCCTGGTATTGAGATTAGTCCAATAATCTTTAACGATATTGATTACGCGTACCTATCGGTGATAAAAAAAGTCTGTCGGTGGATACGATCCCAACCAGCATACAGGTAGTTGGACGAAAAGGGGCTTCTTCATTGTCTTCGAAAGCACGGACGTCCACAAGGGCGTGGCCATTACTATAGCTGGTCCAGCCAACGCTGGAAATGAAATTAGGGCGAGGGACATAGTTGCTCTGTCGCAACAAGCGTTCTCAGATAGTAGTCGAATCGTAGACCATTGTACTTCGATGAAACACGCTTTGAAATCAGGCGTTGAGCCTTTCTTATATGCGTCCACCGAGACGTGATTGATGCGAGTCGAACGTTACGGCGTTTCGTGTATGATCTTTATCGCACAACTTTGCTCTAACGAGAACAAATGCGGATTGTATAGCGCAGCCATTTGAAGCACATTGATGGTAGGTACCAAATGGAACTCAACTTTGAAGATCTATCTGTAATTCAAGTCAAACGGTGCCATTGAAAGACTTAGAAACCTGAAAGAAAGTATAGTTCCGCTCAAGGATAGCTCATGTTGCTTATGGCGTTAACTGGCTCGGACTGGTTCGTTATTTATATACATACTTATTCGACGCCTAGAGTTCCATCAATAGTTGGTAGAGTACCTTGATCTACTTAAATAAGTTAGTCGTTGGATTACGTGTGTCGTGATCCGATTTGTAGGAGCTGTTTTTCGCTAAATGAATTTGAATACGTTACTGAAACTTGGACCTTGACTATTTATACTGACACTCATCGTATTATTCACAAAGATGGGAGCTGGCGATGGTTTTTCTATCAGATTATATATCCATTAAGATAGATATATTCTGACCTCTGGATTTACTCGTATGTCGAATGTATCGTATAAAGATCTAACCGGATCTAGTCAATTTATCCGTAGTGCGACTGAGAGTAAGCTGCGTTTGAGCAGTCTAGTTATACTCGCTGCTTATTCAATGTAGATATTGTGATATTATACTCTGTACTTAGAGACTTGAATGCTTCGCTAGAGCCCTCTTCACTCTCCTCCAATAACTATAGAGCAATCGCACGTTCCAGTTAAGAGATCGGCAGGGGAATTCGATTATACGGAAGTCCAGGACTTACTCGTTCAATTGTCTCGCTCGCCCAATTCAGCCAACATTACACTGACTGATCTCATTGGCTTAATTGCTAATACCAGTGTTGATCCGAACCGCGCTCGAGACATGCTCATTCGATCGATGCAACTGGACGGCGAAGAGGAGGTATGACCGGCTAAGAGGAGAAGGTTCCTCGATACAATGGAAGACGAGACTACGAGTCCTTCAGGACCCTTGTTATCGTCTGACGATAGGGAAAATTGTTTACTGTCAGTGTGCAGCTCGTCGGACGAAAGTGAGAGTCATATATTCACAGATAGTATACACTGCGTAACGTCGTCAATAGATCCATTTCGACAGTTAGACGAGTCTCAAACCATTCTTAGCATGGACGACGCACTCAGAGATGGCATACATGTCAATCCAGACGTTGATTTGGACCCCGATTTCATGTTGATCGTTCCTGAGGACGTGATTAAAGATGCTATGCGAAATTTTTTAAACAGGACGGGCAACGACGCACTAAAAGTTGTTCCTTGTTGCGTTTGTGTGCGCCAAACTCATATGGAAGATCTGGAAGTATTCGAATCAGCGTTGTTGATACCCAATCATCAATATTTGATTCCCATCACTTCCCATTCTCGGCATATACTGTTTGATGGGATGCTTCTACACGGGGACGTTGCACCAGGAAAGGATGTTCCAGTGTGTAGAGAATGTCTTATGAAATTGAAGAACAACAAGCGGCTGCCATTAGCACTCTCAAACAACATGTGGATCGGAGACGTACCGTTCGAGTTACGGGTTTTAACTTTGGCCAAGAGATTACTCGTCGTGCGTTATTTTCCAGCTGCATACATCATCAAAATGTATCCGCGGGATCCATCGGTTAGGTATTGGGATTCAAACTCACTCAATTCGGGTTTGAAGGGCAATGTCTCGACGTATCCCCTTGACACTGCAGAAATTGCTATGTATGTTAATCAACTGATCATGCCACCTTCAACTTCCATATACTCCGCCACAATTGGTATTACCTTTGTGGGTCCCCACGGTTATCCTGAACGAACACTTCCAGATATTCTCAAGGTTCGAAGAGCCAGAGTCAGAGATGCGCTATTTTGGTTACGTCAAAACAACCCGTTGTATGCAGAGATAGAGATTTCCGAAGAGAGATTAATGGCTTTGCCGGAAGACGGAGTGCCGGATGAGATTCAAGCAATTGCGAAATATTCAGAAGACATCGAAGCAGTGTATAAAGAGCACGAATCCTATGTGCCAGAGTATGAAAGTAAGGAGCAGTCCGTTAGCCCTATTATTTATGATGTCTGATATCGCGTTTAGCTGAAGAAGATACGATTGGTCAAACTCAAGGTTCTGGAGATCGTATAGGTGAAGAGCCTTCTCATGCAATTAGTGGTAAGCGTTCGAAAAGTTGCCGGTGATCGACGATGTGAATGAAAGACATCAGGGGTCCTAGACGTAATGGATGACGATATAATGGACCAAGATGATTTTATAGAAAACAATAGTCAAGGTACAATCAACTCATACGTCTAACTGACAAATTGCTAATGTCGTTGATAGGAGCACTCGGCGTCGTTCCCTTTATTTCCCATGGCGTAATCGATGCCACTGGATATTGCATTCCTGATAAAGAACTGATGGCACATGCGTTAGCTAACACTGCACGCAATATTTCAGCCATGCATGACTTAAAGATTCGTAGAGGCAGTGCGTTTATTAACGAATATGCTCGTCAAGATCCTATCACGGGAGAACGTTCAGACGGTGGCCCTACTAATCCAAACCATCTCCTTGGATCTTTTCTGTGGCTTTTCCCCTACGGAATGGGAGGCTTTGAAGTCGACAGAGAAATCGACGTTCCATATGAAACTCATATTCGTTGGGCTCTTCTCTATGTAGACCGTCGTTTTCGATTGGATCTTCGGTTTGTTTTCCAAGTGTTTGGAGTAATGCAGAAACGAGCTATATGTCGAGCCGCTACTATTCATATTGGACAGCCCACCTTCCAACGACATCGAAGCGCTATAATGTCACTCACAGAAGCCGATTTTCTTCAAGCAAGTCAAGAAGAAATGAGTCGTTATGATCTCAGCAATCCGACAATGCGGGAATTACGAAAAGAGTTGTCGACCGTCCGCGTGCAAATAGCAGGAATGGATGAATCGCGAGTGGCTATCCGACGTAAAATCTGGGGTGCAACGGTGGTCAACGGTCCTCCGAGTATATGGTTGACCATCAATCCGTCCGATACACATGATCCGATAGTTCAAGTCATGGTCGGTGAGGACATAGATCTGGATCAATTTGATTGCACCGCAGGTCCTTCTTCCTCCGAAAGGGCTCGCAATGTGGCCAAAGATCCTTTCGCTGCAGCCAAATTCTTTCATTGGGTTATTGTTGTCTTACTCGAAGACGTGTTTGGTATAAAAGGAGCCAAAGGGGCATCGCACGTGCGAAGACGACCGGGTCTCCTCGGTACAATACGGGCCTATGTGGGTACTGTGGAAGCACAGTTCCGGGGCACGTTACATTTTCATTCGATTTTGTGGCTCAAAGGTGCACCTTCAGCAGGTGAAATCAACCTTTTGCTCAAAAGCGAGTGGTTTAGAGAGAAAGTTCGGCTGTTTATAGATGCACACATCCATGGGGACGTCGACAATCTAGATGCCATCACTTTTCATAACCTACCTCGACAAAACGATGCATCTTACTCACGGCCTTTGGACCCGGACGACCCTGATTTTGAAGAGAAATACAAGGAAAGGGAACGTATACTGGCTAGATCGGTACAGTATCACCAATGTACTACTTCAACGTGCCTGCGAAATATCAGAGGGCGGCTTCAGTGTAAATGCAGAGCGCCTTTTGAAGTTTCGAGTCGATCATGGATAGCATCGGACGGTCGATGGGGACCCAAACGACATTCGGCCTATCTGAATAATTTCAACCGGTGGTTACTTCAGCTATGTTGTGCGAATCACGACATAAAACTTATTACCAATGGAGAAGAGACGAGGAACATTGGTTGGTATATAACGAACTACACAGCCAAGAAGCAGAAGGGATCCGGCAACGCGTCTGCATTGCTTGCTAAACGATTTGCGTTCCATCAGGCACAGGAGTATCTGAATACGGATTCACATCAAATACATAAACGGTTGATCGAGCGCTGTGCCAATACATTGTCTCGTGAACAAGAGTTTAGTGCGCCTGAGGTGATCAGTTATCTCATGGGTTGGGGCGACAGATATATTTCGCATTATTATGCTAAAATATATTGGGACGCTGCTCGAGACGCATTGACAAGAGCGTATCCACAGTTGAAGCCGGAGTGAGTAGAATGACATAATACTGTATATAACTATGCTCATGGTTATCAGATATGCTACGCAAGAACGGGAGGGGATTCATGTGAGCGTGATATAGAGACGTAATTGAAATTTTTGTCAAGACTGACCCATATAAATAGACAATACAAATGCAAGATGGAATCATACGAGTTAACGACCAACTAGGAGACTACATGGCACGAGGAGAAGGATTAGAAGGTTATTCTTTTTTCGACTTTGTTGTTGAAACTTATGATGGTCGTTGGATAGCGGATGAAGATAACTCTACTCGCCGAGGTAGACGACCTAATGAACGGGTTCGTTATAGAGGTGATGAAAGGGCTGGACGATGTAGAGTCCTTCGAAGCGAAGGCCACGAGACGTTGCCAGAGTTCATCGGAAAGTGGCTACCTCGGAGTAACAATGAAGATGATATGGAGTTATATTCCGCTTCTATGTTGTTGCTTTTCAAACCATGGCAAGAGTGGCAAGACATACCGAATGGACGTCCGTCTTTTGAGGAGGAATTTGCCCTTTTCTTCTCCCTGGCTCTGTTTAGAATTCGTCAAATGTTAGAGAACATCCAGTACTACTACGACAGTATGGATAGTACTTGCAACGGCACGGATGTTAACCAAATGTCAGGGGGGCCTTTAATCGACGTCGAGGATAGGGAAGCTCAGATCCGATCTGAATGAGAGGAGGTCAATGAAACGCAGTCCCAGCTGTCGGAGATAGACGTTCAACAGGCTCGCGAAGGTCGAATCAATGCTAACCAGCGGTTGTTTGCTAATGCCACATTGAATATTGCAAAGAGAGTACGTTTCTTTGATGACTACAATTCCACTACTATCCAGTATCAACGCGAAGAAATCAAATGAGCTAGCATTGATGATGAAATTCTGTACAGCGGGTGGAAAAAGGAATTGGAGAGCATCACTCGGAATGAACTACAAGGCACATTCCTCCCCTCTCCCCAAATTCCAGATATACCCGTCATAGATTCAACGACCGGTCCATCAATCATTCCGACGAATTCACCCGGAGACAGAACGAGGTCGATTCGACCCAAACTCAGCTTACTCAACGAAGATCAGCGTCGAGCTCATGACATTATAGAGGATAATTTGTTGGCAAAGCTTAACGGATCCTCACCTCCTCAACTGCTTATGTGCTGCTTCAGAGAAGGGGGCACCGGAAAAACCACGTTGATTAACGCAATCACACGGACGTTTCAGGAACACGGTGCGGAGGCAATGCTAGCAAAGACGGCTACGTCAGGAGTAGCCGCCACTTTGATTGGGGGGGAAACGTTACACTTCTGGTTGGGAGCATCTATCAATATGCCAAAGTCAGACAATTGGATGGAGAATTCGTTGGATAAAGCGAAAATCAAACGATCCAGAAATATCTCAAATAAACACATGCTGTTTATTGACGAATGTTCGATGCTGACTTTGGAGCTCTTGGGTCTGGCAGAAGAAATTATCAGTAGCACTCGTATCAAAGATGGTTGCGGAGAACAACACCAAGCGTTCGGCGGCCTTAACATCGTACTGTTTGGCGATTTCCATCAATTCCCTCCCGTATCACGATCAAGATTAGCACTCTATTTACCAACAACTTTCACCAAGTGGGCATTGATAGGTCACGAGTTGTATCGCAGATTCGAGCATGTCGTGATACTGAAGACGCAAAACAGAGTCAAGGACGAGAGGTGGATGAATTTGTTAAGGAATTTGCGCGAGGGTGCTTGTACTAGTAACGACATCACTTTACTAGAAAGCTTACAACTCACCAATCCCAGAGTCGAAATTCCCGATTTCACGACTTCTCCTTGGAACGAAGCCATTTTGGTCACGTCGTGGAGGGTCGTTAAAGATATGTGGAATCAGGCAGCTTTGCAGAGACATAGTATGTCTACAGGCAACGCTATATTTGTATCTCCATCAGAAGATCGAGTCCTCAGCGGACGAGAAGCCAGAACGCCCACACTTGAAGAACGAGTGGTGATAGCAAAGCTTCCTACTGATAAGTCAGGGCGATTGGCTGATATAGTCGAAATTTCTATTGGGATGCGCACAATGGTTTTGCTCAACATCTCGATCGAAGCAGATCTAGCCAACGGTACTAAAGGAATAATAGAGGATATAGTTCTAGATCCTAGAGAACCCGACGATCTGGAGCTAGATGAAAAGGGGCGTATAATTCTCCAATATCCCCCAAGTCTCGTCAAGTTTCGTCCAGATAATCCTCCCACGATACAATTTGCCGGTCTGGGAAATGGTCTGATACCAATTTCTCCGAGTCAGAAAAACTTTTCTGCGCAATTTGATACTGGCCTCAAGTTCAACATTCAAAGGAAACAACTGGCGTTGACTCAAGCATACGCTTTCACGGATTATAAATCGCAAGGTCAAACGCTTCCAGCAGTAATCGTGGATCTCGCACCGCCGCCAGGACGAGGTGGAAAACTCACTCCCTTCAATGCCTACGTCGCGCTTTCACGCAGTAGAGGCAGAGATACAATCCGCATCCTCAGACACTTTGATGAAGCCTTATTTACTAATCATCCATCCGACCCATTAAGAGAAGAAGACAAACGACTCGAAGCTTTAGCTGAGAAAACTAAACGGGACTATATCAGACGAGTGGGTTAATTCTAACACAAATAACTATAGCTTTCTTATGCCCATTCTTTCAGTCGTAGAATGTTAAGGCTGGGTTTTAGTAGACGATTCAGACCGTCCCTGTTCCTGACACCAAACCGGTATGTTTCAACATTGTCATGACCGCATTATGATATCAGGAGTCAATCGCATTTTTATTTTCAGATTTGACACCATTAGCTTCCCATCGGTTGCTTGTCGGTACGAGGCATAGTCGTTGATCTCATGCATCATAGAAACTCATTGTCGTTGAGCCATAACGCGGCTACCCTTCGAATTTTCTCGAGATCGTCCAGTTTCCTACCGCCATCGATTTTCAACAAGTTTGCGATCGATGCGCCCATGTCCTCCGTGTTTAACTATACCTTCATATAGTTCTAATATAGTATCGACTGTTCTAAGGATAGTCTCGATCTGCAGCTATGTTTCTTTGCATTTATACTTATACTCTGTGTGGTTGTGCTTCCATCCTTTCATGTTCTCTTGTATAACTCAAAGTGATCAATATTGCTATTATAATTGATTTCATTTTTTTTTTCAAGTCTATTCGGTTCTATCTCGCATACATTTCATTTTATCCGTCAGTGCCTTTATGTCTTTATTATATCAAGTCTATTCGCAATCTCTGAGCATATATGTCTGTGACACAGATGGCGTGCTGTTACCTGTGATTCTTTCCCTTTACGAAGCTAACGTTTTATTTTTCGAAATTAGCAGTGTGTACTGTCGGACGCATCGTTTTCTATATGAGTTTATAACAGAGTTACGTCAAATTGCATAGTTCAATTGGTAACGGACTAAATCTCACAGTCAATGTATCAAGTACATAATATTAACCGATAACGGCAAGTTTAGAAGTGGCAATGCGTCGAATATTCCCCAATCTACCCCCATGAAAAGGTACAACTTCACACTCTTCATCCCCAAATTTAAGGATTCTGAATCTTCTTCCAAGGTCCGTGCCTTCTGCAAGGCAATGGGCATTTTGAGGTGCCTTTGTCGGGTGAATGGGATTAACATAATAGAAAGGGACGGTAATAAATCCAGTCTCTTGCGAGAAAAATTTGATTTGACTCCCATCGAGACCCTTGTAGAAGCCGGTTTTGTTGTCCCACTTTCCGCTTTCGTACATACCAAAACTTTGAATTGAAAGTTTCAATGTCCGAAAAGTGTCGATATGTGGTAATTTCGTCAGCCAACAAGTTTGCGCTGGTGACGAGATTAGATAAGATCTCCGCGAGAAGGTCAATTTACATACGAATGATGCTTTCCGATACTCCTGAAGCCGATATACTTGGACAGTTCGGCGACCAAGGGCCTTCTTCAATGTGCGGAATTAACTCGGGCTTGGGAGTATATGATCTTTTGTCTTCCTCGACCGTGGCTAGCATGGAACATGTAGCAGGAACCGTGTGAATGGACTCTAGTTGCACAACTAGAGTGTTATCATCATCTCCTGTCGTTTTTACATATAGCCGATACCATTTACGAACGTCTCTACATAGATTCAAATGAGTCCTCGCGGCGACAAGAGTAACGAGTGCTCACAGTTCAAAAGCAAGGTCTCCAAGATCTATCTCCTGGAGTTGATTTATTGAAGATGAATGAGAGCCTCGCAATTCGACCTTGGCTTTCAAACACGGCGAGATTGTCTTTACAATTCCCAATCGACCCTTCAAAGGTCCTTTTATCACTGTAATGGGAAGACTCTCGTAAACTGAGAGCTCGAAATAGCTCATATCAATGAAGTCCTTATATGGATTCTGGCCGATTCGGCATTCTGGTTCAGCAAATTCAGTCAGTGAAATGAGCACTTCAAAATGACTATCCTATAAGACGTTAGTATCCTGAGTCTAGTTGATTCGAATGCGCAGTAAAATACACACTGGACTCTGAATGTCATATATTGTTATATGTTCCTCAGTTTGGCTGATACTGGTCACCCAGCCTGCCCGCTCTTGAATACTCCCAGCGTATGCTTTGATGTAATCTCCGATTTTGTAGTGGCGTCGAATCGAGGTAAGGGGTACCTGAATGGTCTCCAGAAGTCCCGAATCAGCATCGACAAGGTGCACATAGGCAAATGTATTTGTAGTGCCATTGAGAATTCCCGTACGTCCAAAGTGCCGCTCGCAGATAGCGTTAATGTTATGAGGCAAAGGTATTATCAGTATACGATTGCCGTTCTTGAGTCTCTGATTATCTGCTAATCGAAGATGCAGTAGTTTTACTGTGTGCGAAATAGATGCGCATGCCATAAAGGGAGTTATATCCGATAGCTGAGGATAGACGTCGATGGGAAAATACTCTGATCTGTCCACAACGAGATTTTGAAAGCCAGAGGAATCATACGAAGTATATGAATCGTGAGGAGGAAAAAAACTGTAGCGAATATCGAAATAGCAGTATACCATGTCTAGACCAGAGCCAAGAGTTGCCACGCTCGAAGGTCCGGACGTTCGAATTGCTTGGTTTCTGTTGAACGGTCTAGCCATTGGACGCCTTCTTGGTTGCTTGAAGTCTGGAGGTTTATGATACCAGGGATGGGGAAGCACAATAACGCGAAGTCTATCCCGTTGGAGCACCTCCTGAATGAAAGCGAGGTCGTTTTTGAATGGCCGTTTTTTGAGGCGAACCCACGCATTGGCTCAAGGTGTGTAAATGAGAGGACATCGATTCAAAAGTTTCATAGCGTCTGCACGGGTAACCACTTTGGTCTCCCACCAGCGAATGCCCCGAATCGGTTTAAAAAGAGTCACCACGTCATTCCTGGTCTCAGCCTCGACATATATACGGCCAGTGATACCGGGAGCAGTATAGGCACTTCATGGAGGTGTGGAACGGCGATGAACGCCCCCATATTCAGCTACTAGTAACAATTCACAGACTGTGGATTCTTCTTTCCCGGACTAGGTTTCTGATTAGAATTTGCCATTTTGAAGTAAAGGGGGATGCTTTACAGGAACGGGTACCTCCCATGTCGGCCAGTCATCTTCAAAAGGAGGAGAACTGACTTGAATGTGAGCTTTTAATTGTTTTCTCAGACTTGGATCAAGATCCGCAGTTAAACGGTTGAATTTCGTGACTTCGATGGTGCGAGGAGTAAATTCTAGCGAGGGTGCGGTCCTATTTGCTATATATTTTGCCATAATGCTAGAAATTGTTATGTTTTCCTGGGCCATTTGCTTTTCGAGATGGAGTCTTGCAAGGAGCGAGACGTCGTTGATATCGTTCTCATCCTCGAAGTCTGCACCTGAGGGGATTTACGGTAAGTAACATTATATATATGAGTATTGCATCGCGCCTGAACCTCGTTCTTCTTGTTCATCTTCGCTGTCTTTCTCTTCTTCTTCTTGGTTAATATCTTCTGCTTCTAAATCCAAGAAAATATTCGGTCTCGTATCAGTGAACATTTTGATGTGAGCGTCCGGTCCTATTGTCTGAGTAAATCTGATATTAAGACAAACGCAATGCGACCAGTAGTTATACCTTTGGAGGATGACTCTTTGATCTCGTTGTTGAGGTGTGACCTCTTCGTGTCAGTGAGTTGTTTCCCTACGTTTATTAAGCAGACGATATTTCAGCGGCGTTGTTTTTTTTTTAGTTTGTGACTTCTCATACCTCAGACATCGTTTCAATTCTAATCTATTCACAGTGTTATATTTCAACTAAAGTTTAATTTTGTCAAAACGCTCAAATAGTGCTTTAGATGTGAGTCTCCAAAGTCAAAGCTGGTATGTAAGTATGATCGTGGAGAGAATTTGACGTTTGTCCATTAAAAATAGAGATCTAGACGCAAACAATATTAGGGCAGGCTAGATACAAATCACGTGTATTTGATATTATATTCGGATAAACGGACCGTGATAAACGCCAGCCCTAAATCGCTTTGTGGTTCAAATATAGTTTTGAAAATAATATCCTCGTTGTACCCTGTGCTGAACTGCCCTTGTTGTAATAGCATTGTTATGTGACTCTCAATCATATGTCTAAAGAATGATCATCGTTTCCTCGTCATCTCTTGATAGAAATCTTTAGTGCGAAGGTCTCACAACGCTTCGATCGTTTGCGTTGTCGAGCAACTTTGAACAGGGAGGGTCTTTGACGCACCTTCAGGGCACTCACGAAGATGAAGCATGCCGAGTCTTGATATTCGATTCAAAACATCATCCATTTTGGCCACCGCAATACGGCAAGAACCGCATGATAGTTCAAAGCTACACTGGCGTCTAGACTTAATGGCCGTATTGCTCAGTCGGTCTGACTAACGACGTCTGGACGTTTCGTTATATATATATCAGTTTATAGATATCCATATATAATTTTTTCATGACCTCTTGGTTCAGAATAGTGAATTTTGCTCCTCATGTGAATGTAGAGGCTGCCGTCATTAATTTGACCAATACGACGTCCTATGGCATATGAACGATTACATCACATCAATGCGATTCGACTGCTGCATCATGAGTATTGACGAGATCCAAGTTTGGATGCAACGTGGTATTCAACTCCAGACCTAGGTTTCACAGAGTTTCACTCGACATCTAGATGTTTTAACAAATGAACGTATGAGTCTATGTACTCCGACTTTTCGGTTGACAGGAACGAGACAATATATACGTGCATATCTGAACCGTTCAGAGTGCGTAAGTCTGTACGTACAAAAATAGGGTGTCGTGACATTGGGTCGTCTAGAATAAGGACGCAATGATAGTCTAGACAAATCGATACAATACGTCGTCGCTCAACTATGTCCCGTTCAATAACAAGATCTGTTGTTGGCTATCTGCTCTTGCCTTTTGCTACGCGACGTTATGGCGCTTCCTTCTATTGTATCAAGCCTATATGTTCGTTATAAAGGGTGCATATCCATGCTACGACAATTCAGAATGTCAATTCTCATGGATCATGGCAAACGCCAAGTACTTTATTGACGATGGTTCCCGTCCTCTCTTATGGTTTAGAATCGGAAGTGCTGACTGAGGTGTCGATCTCATCAATTCGTGCAAGAAAATTATACTTCCTAGTGGAAAATGGGATACGTCACGGTACTCATATGGATGATCTACTGTCGAGAGAAATGTAAACGGCATTGGGTGTTGTCGTTCCAATTTATGCTGGATGAGGAGGTGACTCAAATCCAACATAATTCGCAACATTTGCTAGATATTTCTTCGGTTATTAAAGCTGATTGATATCGAGGCTCCTTCCCAGCCGATCGCTGCGTTATTGTCAAACAGAGACAAACTCGAGGCAACCTCTCGAAGGCTCGCGCGAGTGGCTGGCTTCAAAGGTCATCCCGCCATCGACGCCAGGAGGCCTGGGAACTAATGCGGTGATGGCGGTATGACCTTTGAAGCCAGCCGCTCTCTGCGCGAGCCTTCGAGAGGTTGCCTTGAGTTTGTCTCTGTTTGACGATAACGCAGCGAGAGGCTGGGAAAGAGTCTAATTGATATACTTTACTACAGTTTAGAAAGGCGATACAGTGAAATACTCCATGGGAAACTGACGGGGACGCTTTCAAAGGTATTGGTAGCGAACGAGACGTATGAAAGATCGTCGATGAAATTGAAAATGGGAAGAGGGACAGAGAAAATGACGGAGAGACTGGAGGACCAAGAGTAATTGTGAAAGTGGTGGAAAAAGATTAAGATATTGATAGAGAGTCAAGGCAGTGAATTATGTAGCAAACACAGTCAGTCGTTCATCTAATAGTCGACTTGCTTCAGCAATGGAGGGGCGTTAGCTCGCCAGATGCCAGACTCCTACCCATTCATCCGGAGCCTTTATGTAAGCAACGTTGATTGAACAAAAGTTCAACAACTGCTAACGTCTCCGGACGACTGGCAAACTGGGCCTTTGGCCCTGTTTGGCATCGCCCTTGGACAAGCGTGTCAGACACGGAATTCAAGTGATTTCTGAGGGGGCCGAGGTTGCTGCCAAACAGGGCCAAAGGCCCAGTTTGCCAGTCGTCGGATAGCATTAGCAATTGATGAAAATCAATTAAGCGTATAAAACGCTTTCCGACAGAC